>MU383269.1:0-31621 GCA_022495125.1 Xylaria acuta | reverse complement strand
TGCTATAAATTATTAGCTAAATATTATAAAAATATATTATTATTAAGCAGTATAGTAGCAAACGTTTATATTATTTTTAGCTTTAAATACTATTTTATATATAATATATTAAACTTAATAAAAAGTTTAAAAATATTATTTAAGTTAGCTAAGTTTTATATAAAAAATAAGTTAATATTAATAAATTTAAGCTTAAAAATTAAAATTAACCGAACGCTTTATAGTATTAAAAAAAAAAAAAAAAATAGCTAAAATATAAAGTTTTTTAAGCTTAAACGATTTTTTTATTATTTTTAACGTTGTTTTAATTTAATTTTTAAAATTTTAAAAAAATATCGAACAGTTTTTTTATATTTAATAATTAAACTTATATTTAATATTTATACTAACGATTATTTATTTATATTAATTTTTATAAATAAAATAAATAAAAAGTTTAATATATATTTAAAACTTTTTTATAATTAATAACTTAATTAATTTTAAAGCTATACTATTTTTTAAAAGCTAGCTAAAATATATATTAAAAAGTTATTAGCAAGTTTTTTTTTAGTATATATTTTTTTTACTTATTAATTATACTAATAATTTAGTTAAAATATTAGTTAAAAAAGTTATAAAAAATTTAAATCGTAACGTTAAAATATTATTTTTTTTAGTTTTTTTATTTTAAAATTTTTTTATAAAACTTAATAACGTTAATATTTTATTATTTTTTAATATAAATATTTTATTTATTTACGCTATATATTTTTAATATTGTTTATATATTTAATTATTTTTAGAAAATATTGTTTACGTTTATAGTTTTTTAGATTTAAACTTTATATTTTTTAATAATAAAACTTTAGCAGCTTTAAATTGTTATTATATAGCGTATTATTTTTAATAATTATTTTAACTTGCTAGATCTACTGTTTTATTTTTTTAAGCTTAATTTTTAAGGTTGTTGTTTTGTTTTTTTTGTTTTTTTTGCCTATTTTATTTTTATTATTGTTTATTTTATTATTGTTTATTTTATTATTGTTTATTTTATTATTATTTATTTTATTATTGTTTATTTTATTTTTATTAAGCTTATATTTATTAAGCTTGCTATTTTAAAAAATATAGTCTATATTTTCTATATTATTAAAATCTATTAATAAGTATTCGGGGTTAAATAATATATCCGCTATTATATTAAAGTATATAATATAAATAGGCATTTTTATTATAAATATAATATTTTAAATAAGATTATTAGCATAAATATAAACTATAATGCTTAAAAATAAATCTTATTTTTAAACCGTTTATTTAAATATAAATCGCTATAAGCTAGCTAAAATATAATATAACGTATAACTATTTAACTAGCTAAGCTATTAAGTTATAAATACTAAAATAAATATATTTGCTTTTATAAACGTTATATATTATATAATTAAAAAAAATATATATTAATATATTTAATTGGACTTAATATAGCTTATATAATATAGCGTTTAATAATTTTTTAAAGTTAAAATTATAATAAAAATATAAAAAGTTGTTTTTTAGCCTAGGATTTATTTACTAAATAAATAACGTAGCTTATATTATATTTATTTTATATATTATATTTAATAATTTAGTTTGCTTAAAGCAATATAATAAATATATTAAATATAGTTATAATATTAAAAAAACTAACAAGATTAATTTATATAACTAATATTATTTCGATAAAAAAATATATATAAATATATTAAAAAGTTTAACGGTTTAAAAAACTACATTAAAGAATTTAAAATATAGTATAATATTAATAATATATAATAAATAAATATAACGTTTATTTTTTTTAATTTATATTATATATTTAAATATATAATATTAAATATTTAATAAATATATTTTATTTATAATATAGCTAAATAAATATATATATATTAAAATATTATTAAGTTTAATTTATATTTTATATAAAGCTAAAAAATTTTTTTTTTAACTTTATAAAAAGCTATATATAGTACATACGTAAATATACATAAAATTTTATAAATAAGCATATAATTTAATAATAAAAAACTATATAATAAATAAAAGCTATTTAAGTATTACTAGCACTATATTATTTACAGGCTTTTATAATAGTCTTATTTATTTTAGAAAATAAACTATTAATTAAAGCTGCTAAAATAACACTTTTTATTTATTAAAAAAAATAAAAATATATAAAATAGCAAATATATAAATAATTTAATTTAAGATTATTATTTAAAAAGAAAAAAAAAAGCTAGTAATATTTAAAAAACTAATATATAAGTTTATATAAAAATAAAATATATTATTATTTTTTTTAACGCTATTTTTTTATATTTATTATTTTTTATAAGTTTAAATATAAACTTTTTTTAATTTTATAGCTTTATATTCCGTTTTTAACTACTTTAGCTACTAGCTTTTTTTATACCGCTATTATAAACCTTTAACGCTACGGGGGTTTTTTAAAAAAATAAAAGTATAGGTTTATAAAACAATAGCATATTTATTTATAGGGCAAACTAGCGTTAGTTATATATAAATAATACTAAAAAAAATACTAAGCTATTAATATTGTTGCTATTAAATATTAATAATATTATTTAAAAAAGTAGATTTTAGCGTTTTAATAAAAATAAACCGCTTTTTTCGTAAACAAAGCGTAGGTTTTTTAGCTATAATAGCAAGCTTGTTTAAAAAAAGCTTAGTTTTTAAGCTAGCTTTTAAATTAGCTTATATTTTAGGCGTTTTACGCAATAAACCGGCGTATTAAAAACGGAAAAAAGCGCTAGCTTAAAAACAAAAAAGTTTTAAAGCATTAAAAAAAAATAAAAAATATAAATATAGCTATAATATTTATATAATATTTTAATATTTATTATTTAAGCTATTTTAACTAATATTTTTATTTTGTTCGTTTAAATTATTTCAAAATAAAATACTAAGCTTTACGTTAGTATTGCCGTTAGCTACGCTAATATAAAACGCTTTATATTTTTTTTTTAGTAAAGCCCTTAACGTTTTAAAGGTATAAATAATTAAAATAAAATATATTATTTTTTAGCAGCGTAAATAAACTAATAGTAATTATACTGGAATATTTATAAATTTTTAAAAAAAAAAAAAAAAGTTATTATTTAATTATATAATAAAAACTTAATACTTGTTTTTTTAATAATAATAAAAAAACTATATAAACTTTAGTTTTATAATTAATATATAGCTTATATACTTTTTTTAATATTATACCTTTTTAGCTATAATATTACTTTATAAAGTTTTTATAAACAATTTTTAAGTTTTTATTTATATAAAATATATTAATAATATTAAATATTAACGCGCTAACTAAAAATAAGTATAAAAGCCGGAAAAAATATTAAAAAAATATTTGCCTAACTATATTATAAATATAAGCAGGGTATAAAATTAAAGCTTTTTAATAATTTAATTATTTTAATTATTTAATTATTTTAATTATTTAATTATTTTAATTATTTTTTTATTAAGCGGTAGTATAATAAAAAGCCAATTTATTATATAAATAAACAGCCGGTATAAAACCGGCCGCTAAATTAAACTAAAATTAAAATATTTATTTTTAAAAGTAGGTAAAATTAAAGAACTTTTTTAGGTTGGGCTAAATTAAATACTACAAATAAATATTAACCGTAAAAATGCTACGCACTTTATACCTAAGCGTAGCTATAAATATAAATATAGATTAACGCTATAAATAAACCTTATAGCCATAAATAAACCTTATAGCCATAAACGAACCGCTATAAATAAATTGCTATAAATAAGCGCTATAAATAAACCGCTATAAATAAACCGCTATAAATAAATTTTAAACGTTTGGTTTATAAATATAATTTAAAACATTTATTAATTCTAATATATAATAATAAATATAACTAATACTTAAGTTATTAAACGTTTTATTTATTAATATAATAAATTAAAACATTATTTACTTATTAACTAAAAACTTAAGTTAGTATTAAATTAAAAAATAGTAAGCGATTATAGCTACGTTTAGTTATATTTATACTTAGATTTTATATTTAATAAAATTATAAGTTTATTATAAAAAACGGAAGCTATAATTAAATTGTTAGACTAAAAAAAAAAAAAAAAGCCAAATTATTAAAAAGTTATATAAAGAATATAAAAGCCGTTATTAGCGCTTATTTAATTGTTAACTTTAAAACGCCTATTTTAATTATTTATTTTTAATAAGAATAACTATACTTTAACGCCTAAGTATATATATTTGTTTAAATTTTACTTTATTATATTTATAAATAAGCTAATTATAATTAATTTAAAGACCGAAATAAAAAAGCTAATTTTATTTTTAATTATAAATAAAATTAAATTAGGTTTAAACTAATATAAAAAATTTTAAAACTGTTAAAAAATATAACGTTAATTATTATAAATATAACTAGCTAGGTTATTTTTTTACTACTTATTTATTAATTTTATATTTAATTATAGCAGTTTTAATAATAGTAAAAAAAAAGATTAAAATATACTAAATAAGCTAGCTTAATAAATAAAGTTTATAAAACTATATTTAAATAATATATATTTTTATTATTAATTTTAGTATATTATAAACGTTTATATTTAAGAAAAGTTTATTTGTTGTTTTAATATAATTATTTATTATTAGTTTATATAATTGTTTTTATATTAAGCTATATAATTATTTTTATATTAAGCTATATTTTTAACGGTTACTATAATAGCTTATAGCCTATTTAAACCTATTAAACATTTTATTACTATAATAATATGTTTAATAATAATAAGTAATTTAGCATAGTTTAAACAGCTATATTTTATTAATAGCAATAATAATAAAAAAAATACTGCTTTTTAGGCCGCTAATATAAACGCTTAAATATAACATAAAAAAATAAATTATATATTAAAACTAACGTATTAATAAGCTTTGTTATATAAACTATTTAATATAAACGTAAACGTAAATTATAAAAATATTTTTACCGGTTAAAAAAAAGCTATTATAAATATTTACCCGAACAAAAACTATAATTTAAAGTTTTTATAGTATATTAAAAATATATATTTATATTAAGCCGCGCTAATGTTTAGCTAATATATTTTAACTATTAATAACGTAAAAAATTTATAACCGGTTTATAAAACAAAACTTCTTGTTTTTTAAAGCTTTTATTTTAACTTTTAATAAAAACTTTATACTAAACGTATTTAAAAGCAACAATAGTAATAATAATATAAATAAAAATAAAAATAATAACAAAAATAAAAAATAAAACTACTTATTATTAAAAAATAAAGTTAAAAAGTTATATTAAAATATAATTTTATATATCGAAATATTTTTTAACGCTTTTAAAAAACTTATTAATTTTATTTTGTTTTATAACATTAAAAAAATTAATAAATAAATTAAAAAAAAAAACGCCTATTATAATATACTTTTTTTGTTATATATAATTCTATAAAAAAAGCTTTTTTTTTATTAGTATAAATAACGTAAAATTTATATATTTTGTTAAACTAGGCAATTTAGTATTACAAACGTATAAAAAAAAACGTTATAGCTATAGGCATATTTTAAAAAAACGCGCTAAAAAAGGTTTTACTGCTGGCCGGCGGCCTAGGTCTAGCTGCTTACGGGGCCTTTATACCGAGCGCTAAATATATTTAGTATATTTATAATGTAGCAAATATTTAAAGACGGTACCCTACTACTGCTAAACGTTAATAATAATAGTAACGTTAAAATAAAAAATATAAATAAAAAAATAAAGCATAGCTACTACTAAAACACCGGTAGCCTAATTTAGCTAGTATATTAAAAGCGTATAATAAGCAAAAAAACTATTTTAAAGTATGTTTTAACGTAGTGCTAAAGCAACAAAAAATTTATAGTTATTAATATTAAACTTTTCGTTAAAATTAAAAGCTATAATTTAATAAAAGTAGTATTAAGCGTTAATAATATGGCGCTAGTTTATTATTAACTTTTTAAATATAAAAAAAACAATATAAAAAAAAACGTTATTTAATATACTAAAATAATATATATAGACTTTGTTTATATTATTAATATTATATAAGTTATAAACATTAGCCCTTATTAGCTACTTAATATTTACGTTTAAGTTAAAATAAAAATAGCGTTTAACAAGCTATATATTGTTATAAAGTTAACGTTTTATAATTAGCTAAAAAAAAGTTTTATAAATTAACGTATTAAGTTTTAGCTTAAAAAAAAAAATTTAACTTTAAATAAATATAAATAAATAACTTTAAACGTTTGTTTATTTATTTTTTATAACTTAGTAATTTAAAATCGCGCGTATAAAAAAGTAGTATATAACTACCGCTTTTTAATAACTATAGTTATATAAACGCGCTAACTAAGCTTACGGACGTTATATTTTAAATATAAATTAAAGTATAAAAAGATTAAAAATAGCAAAAAGAGCTATTTAAAGCAATTTTTTTTGCTTTTAAATTAAAAGTTTAATATATTTAATATTTTCGGCCTACTAGCTAATAGTTTATTACGTATAATAAAAAGTATTTTATTTTATAATATTTATATTAAAAACTTTAGCATAAAAGCTAGCTTTTAACTTATACGTTATTTTATTTTAAACGCTTTAAATATAATTATAGTAGCTATAATATAAAGTTCTTTAAAAATTTTATATGCTTAATATATATATATTTTATATAAATTATTTATTTAGTATATTAAGCCTTGCGGGCCTATACTAAGGTTATTTTAATAACGTAAAACAATAGTTATATACTTTTTTTTTTTTTTTTTTTTTATAATTAGTATATATATTTAAGCGCTTTATTCTAAGCTTAAAAAGCTACTATTAGCTTTTTGCCTATTATAATGCTTGCTGCTAGGATTTTATTTTATTAAAAATAATTAAATAATAATATAAATATTAAAGCTAGGCTATTTTAGCTCTAAGTTTATTTTTTTTATTAAAAACGATTTATTTTATTAAACTTTGCGCGCTTTTTTAGTCGATAGCTAAAATAACAACTAGTTAAAATTTAAGTTGTTTTATTTTATATATAGCTAGCTTATATAACTATATAAATATTTATTATTTTATTTTAAGTTATATTTTTTTTTTTTAATTTATAGCTAAAACTACTATATTTTAATTTAATAAGCTAAAAAATATTTAAAAAATATAAAATATTTTTATATATAAAGTATATTATTTTTTACTATATAAAATAGTTTTTATTTAGCTAGGGATAATAGTAATAAAATAGTATATATAGCGGTAGCAAAAAGTATAACTAATTTTACGCTTAGCAAATTAAACAGTATAAGCAAAACCTATATTTAAGTAGTAAGTAGGCCTAGTAAGGTTAGTTATAGTTATAAATAAAAATAATTCGTTTTCGATTATTTTTTATTAATTATAACAAATATTACGTTTGTATATAATAGCGCTAACTTTAAATAGTAAGATTTTTTAAAAAAACTAAACAATTTTATATAAATTAAGTTAAAGTTAAAGCTATAAAAGTATATATAAAAGTTTTAAATAAATAAATAAGTTATAAAATTTAATTTTTAGGTTAAATTTATAATAAAACCTATAAATATATAAAAGCGTTAAAAATTAATAGGTTAATAAACAAAGTTAGTTATAGTTATAATTAAAAATAATTTATAAATATAATAAATTAGCTATAGCTGCTACTAAAATATAAATATATATAAATTATTTATAGCTGTAATAGCTATAGTAGTTTTAAGTAGCAGTAGATTTTAAACAGTAATAAATACTACTATAGCTAATTAAAACTTTATATTTTTTTTTATAGCTTTTATATAATAAATAGCTTTAGTAGTATAGTAATAATACGCTAAAGTATTAAGTTTAATTTTAAAAAGCTATAGTATTTTTTAATATTAAGCTTAATTTTTTAAAAGCGCAAGTTTAATTTTTAATTAAGGTTTTTTTTTATTTGTTTGCTATTTTAAAACTATAAGCAAATAAAAACGATTTTTTTTTTAATATACTAGTACTATAGTATTAGATTTAATAGCGTACTATATACTTATTTTATACTATTAAAAAAATCGCTTAATTAATTATATAAGCTAAATAGCGTAATATAGTAGCTAAAATAAGTAGCTTATAAGCTTTATATAAAACTTTTTATATAATAAAAGCTTTATAAAAATATAATAGCGCAAGCAATATATATAGGAAAAATACGCTTTATTATATATTATAAATTTAATATTTAGCCCTTTATATATATATTTTTTAATTTTTTATTTTTATAATATTTATAAGTGTTTATAAGCTTTAATTGCTATAAAAATCGATTTTTTTTTTTTTATTTAAAGCTTTTATAAGGCTATTTATAATTATATCGTTTATAAGTATATAAATTATTTAAAAAGTATTTTTTTTAATTTTTTAATAAAGCTAATAATTATAAATATTTACGTAGCAAAGCTTTATACGTAAAATAGTTACTTTTTTCGTAACTAATTTTATTGTTTGTTAGTTATTATATTAAATTATAATATATTAATTTTTTAAAGTAACTTTTAGCTTTTTAATAAAATAGCTTATAAATATAGCTTTTTTAACCGCTTATATTAAAGCTAATAGTTTAGCTTTTATAGTAAAAGTAGTTATTATATTTTGCTTATTTGTTTGCTAGCTTATTATTTTTTTAAATAGTTTTATTATATATGCTTAAAAGTTTTTTAAATCGAGCGTATTATTTATAAAAAATATATCGCTAGCTACTTTAAAGTTGTTGTTATTATTAAACTATATATATAAAGAAGTTTTTATAACTATAATTAGTTTAATTTAATAAATTTAAAAATAGTATATAAATTTACTTTAATACGTATATAAATTTAAAAAGGTTAAAAGTAAGGGTATTTAAACTTTTATTTGCTATATATTATAAAAACTACAACTATAAAAATATTATATAATATTTGTTGTTATAAGGCTTTATAGCCCTAGGATTATAATATTAATAACTATATTTTATTAATTAAAGTTGTTTTATTTAGTAGAGCTAATTAGTTAACTTAAACATTATAATATTAATAATTTTATTATATAAGTAGTATTTTTTTTGTTAAAATTTAAAATCGGTAATTTAATAATATAAAAATTATTTATAAATATATTAATATAGCTGTATATAATACGGGCTAATCGACTAAAAATCGAAATAATAGTAATTTTTTTGTTTAATTAATATAAAAATAAAAAAATAAAAAAATAAAAAAATAAAAACTTATAAAAATAATATAATAGTAATAATACTCCTAATAACATAAGCGCTATATTATATATAAAAAAATATAGTATATTTTTATAATAAATAGTTTGTTTTTATATATCGGCAAGTTATTTATTAGTATAGGCAATATATATAATATATAGCTATTTATTTTGTTAAAAATAAATTTTATTTACTATTTGCTTTTTTTATTTTGCTATATTAGTTGTTTGTTTTTTTTTTAGTTTATTTTATATAATTAATTAGTATAATTTTAAATTAAATTATAGATTTATTTGCTTTTAAGTTTGCTAAGTTGATTTTTTATATATAAGGCCTAAATAATTTAAGTTGTTAAAAAAATATATATAATATTATATAAAATATATAACTTTTAAAGCGTTATATATATTTTAACTATTAAATATATTAAATAGCTATTATATAGTAAATATTTCTTATTTATTTAAAATTATATAAAGCTTTTTAATTAAAAATCGTATAATATAAACAGTAGTTTTATTTAAAAACAATTTTAATTATAAATTAAAGTTAAAATAAATAATATTTAAAAATATAAAAATTTTAAAGTTAATATATTTATTATAGTAGCTATAAAAATATTAAAAAAAAGCTAAGTTTATTTTTTAAATATTTAAAATATTATATAATAATATTTTGTTTAAGTTTATATATAATAATAAATTTAAAAAAACTAGATTAAATAAAATTAAAGCAATAAATTTAATAAAATTATTTAAATAAACAGTTAAATAAGATAATACTGTTAATTATATTATTTAAAATAAAGTTAGCTTTTTAATTTTATATAATATATAATAACGAAATGTTTAATATAGTTTACGTTTATTTTAATTAAATAAAAATAAGTTAATTTAATAAATTTTTTTAGCTTTTAATAAATAAATAAACTAAAATAAAATAATAAAATAATATAGCTTACGTTTTGTTTTAATTAAGTAAAAAACGCGCTAAAGTCATATTTTATAAAGTTAACGTACTAAAATAAAAAACTACTTTTAGCTACTTTTAAGCAAAAAAGCTATTTTTAAGCAAAAAAGCTATTTTTAAATATTATTATTAAAGCTATAAATAGGAGTAATATTATTTATATTAATAATAATAGTATTTATAGCTATTGCTATAAAAAGTAAAAATATAGGTTATGTTAGCAATAAAAGCGCTATTAATAGCTAATAGTTTTATAAAGCTATTATTATTACTTTTAAAAATAATAAATCTTAAAATTAAATAATATAAAAAAGTTATATTTTTAAACGGACGTTTAAACATTAAAAAAATAAAGCGTAGTATAATAACAAATAAAACTAAAATAGCTAAATTGTTAAAAAAGTTTCTAGCTATTTTAATAATTTTATATAAAAATAAAAGTTATAAGTTTTAAACTTTTTTTACGTAAAAAAAAAAATATTTTTTAAATACATTTAAAATAAATATAAGTTATATAAAAAATTTTTTTTTTTTATAAATTTTTTTTATAAATTTTAAGCAATATTTTTTAAATAAAAGCTTTAAAAAAGCTAAAATAAACTATTTATAAAACTTTTAAAATATAAAGTTATAAATTAAAGTTAATATAAATATTATATAAAAAAAGCTAATATTTAACTATATATAAATATATATATATAAATTTAATAAATATAACTATTATATAAAGTATAAAATAAAGCTAGTAGTTTAAAAAAATTAATAGCTTTAAAATTTTATAAAAGCTATATATATATTTATTTTTATAAAATAATTTTTTAAAATTTATATAACAATTATTATTAAATTTAATTTTACATTAAAGTAATATAACGTAATTAATATATTTATAAATATTAAATTTAATAAAAAAACTTATATAAAAATATTTTTAAGCTATAAAAAACTATAAACTATATTATAGGCTAATAAAGCTTTATATAGTTTAAAAAAGTTATTTTTATTTTAATAAAAAAAGCTAACTTTTATGTTTATAAAAATAAGCTATAAAGCTATATTTTATAAACTTTATTATTATTTATATAAAAAAGTATTTATTTTTATATTTTAATAAGCTTAATAAAACTATTTTTATATATTAAATTAGCTATTAAATTTAAAATTTATTTATATTAAAAAAAAATCGATTATATATGCTATAGTAATTATTTAGCTTAATATAGCTTTTAATATTTTAAAACTTTTATAATATTTTTTTAACTTTAAGTTTAAATATTATAAGTTAATAAATTAATTTTTTAAATATTTTAAACAAACTTAATATTATGTTTTATATAAATTTAAAGTATAAATATAAAAATTTTAAACAAATTTAATATTAAATTAAAACTTAATATTTTAAAAAAAAAATTTAAGTGTTAAACAATTAGCTATATTTTTAATTTTTTTATAAAAACTAGTATAAGTGTCATAAACCCACACACCGGTTTGTGTGGTCTATGTGTGGCTAGGTGTGTGGCTAGGTGTGCAGGTAGGGCTGGTGGCTGTGGCTATAGCTTTATTCACTGGCACAATTGTATTCACTAAAGGCTGTAGTGAATACCTTTGCCTACACACAAATGTATATATATTTGGCTACGCTCACTTGTATTTTAAACTTTCCTTTCTTTCTTTCTTTAAGTAGAATATTAGTTCTTAATACTAGGTAAATTAGGTGTGTGTGCTTTTTGCCTATGTTGCACCTATTACAATAAGCTAATTTAAAAAATTTGCTTTATAAAAAATAAAATAATATTATTTATTTTAAAAAAAAAAGTTATTATATACATAAACAAAGTTTATAGCAAAAGCTAACTATAATATTTAAATTTAACTAACTTATTTAATTATATATTTTTAATTTTTTTATTATTTTTTTATTATTTAAAGTTTTATGTTATAATATTTTTTTTAATATATTATATACTATTTTTTAATAAAAAAGCTTTATAAAAAAGGTTTTTTTTAAATTTTAAACTTTTTATAGCTATAATATTAAGTTATAATTTACTTTTTAAGCTTAATATAAGCAATTTTTTTTATTATAAGTAATTTATTTTATTTTTAAACTATTAATCGATTTAAATATATAAGCTATAAAAAAGCAATAGTTTATAAAGTATACGCTTAAATATACTAGTAAATTTTTTAAAAAATAAAGCAAATAAAAATAATATATTTTATTTTATACTTTTATAAAAATATATAATAAACTTAATAATTTCATAAATTATAGTATTTTTTTAGTATTTTTTATTAATAATTTTAATTTTTATTAACGTTAATTTATAATAATTAAAGCGCTTTTTAAAAAATATTGCTATATATTTTAGTTAATATAAAAACGTAAAGTAAAAAATAAATAATAAAATATTTAAAGCCGTAAACGCTTAGCTACTTTTTTAAAAATATATATATTTTTAATATATTTAACGATTTAAGCAAAGATTTTAGCAAAAATTTTAACAACTTATATTTAAATTTTTAAACTTTAGTTTTAAATATTATAAATTAAATATTTATTAAAGTATTAGTATTAATAACGTTATTTAGCCCTTTTAATATTAAAAAAGCAAAAAATTTATAGTTATAAACTTTTAACAAATAGTTTATTATTATAACGTTTGTTAACTTGTTAAATATATTATTAATATATTGTTTAAATATAAAAAGCTAAAGCGTTAAACAATAAAAATTTATTTTAGCTACTAGCTTTAAAATAAAATATAAAATAAAAGTAAAAAAAAATTTTTATTTATATAAAAAAAACGTAAAAGCGATTATAAAAGTTAAGCTTTATATTTATAGTTTAAAGCTCGTAAAAAACTAAATGTAAAAATCTATATAAATAATAATATAAATTTATTTTAATCCGTTTAATATAAACTTAATACGTTAAAAAAAAAAATTTAAGCTTTTTGTTTTACTTTTTTTTTTTTAATGTTAAAATAAAATAAATATTAAATTATAATTAAAATTATAAACGCTTTTTTATTTTATTTAATAGCTGTTAAATTTAACGCAAGCTATATTAATTATATTTATAATAATAAACAAGAAGTAAAACTTTTTTTATATATATATAAATATAAGCTTTATAATATAAAAAAAAATAAGTATATAAAGCTATTAGGTTATTTAATATTAATATTTACTATTGTTAAGTTTTTAGTTATATTATTTATATAAAGCCAAAAAAAATATTATAATTAATTAAGTTTTAATCGTTTATAAAAACATAAATTAACTAATAAAATAAAATTATATATATATGTTTATATAAAATTAATAAAAAAAAAACTATTATAAAATATATATATAAATATTTTATTATCATTAACTATTAATTAAACGATTATATTAAATTATAAAAAAGCGGGTAAAGTTAGTTTAAAAAATTATTATATATTATTTTTATTGATATTATAAATATTAAATAAAGATGTTATATATTGTTTAATATTAAACAATAAATTTAAGTATAATAAAATAAAGTAATATTTTATAATATATAGTAAATATATATAAAGTAAAATATTTAACTATTAAATATTATTAGCTTTTTTAATTTTAATAGCTTTAAAAATAAATAAAGGTTAATAATAAAATATATTTTTAAAGTAATAAAATTTTTAATACAATATATAAAAATAAAATATATAAAAATAAAATAATAAAAAAAGAAATAATATAAATAAATAAATTTAATAATTAATAAATTAAAATTTTAATGATTTAGTTTTATTTTTAAAGCTTTTTATAGTTTATATAAATATAAAAAAATAATTCCGAACTTTTTATAAATTTTTTAATAAACTATTTTACTTTTTAGCTAAGTTTTTAAATAAAAGCTAAAAAAAAGTTTTTTTAATAGTTTTTAAGTTAATTTTTAATTTTTTTATACTTTTTTTTACTTTTTAGCTAATATGTTTATTATCCGATTAAATTTTTAGTTTAGCTTTTTTATTTTATTATTATTTTTAGAAAATTTTAGCTGTTTTTTATATAGTTATATATATAATATTAGCTTATAAATATTAAGCTTTTCTGCCAGAAAATAAATAAGTTATAAATATTTAAAGTTATATAAGTTAAAGTTAAAACTTTTAGTTTCGAGCTAATTATTAATATATTAATTTATTAGTTTTATTTTAAGCTATTTATAAAAAACTATTTTCGATATAATTATTAGCTTGTTTAAATATAGGTAAATATTAACCTAAATATAAATAGTTCAAAAAAATATAAAGTTTTTATTTTTAAGCGCTTTTATAACGTTTATAATATTAATAAACTAAAAAAAATATATAATAAAATATATTATAGCAATATTTTAAATATTATTTTTTTTATTTTTTAAAAAGTTATAATATGCTAACGCGGCGTTTATACTAATTATTATACTTAACTCGAACTTAATTAAATTAATATTATTAATTTAAACGAATACTTTAAAGCTACTAAAATATATATATTTTTTGCTTATAGTTAAAAAATACTTAAAAATAAGATTTCCGTTAGCTATAAATTTTAAATAAAGTAGCCCGTAGGTGTTTTAACAATAATAAATATTTTTTATATTTTTATTAACGTTATTTATATTTTTTATATTTTTTATTTCGATATTTTTATTATTGCTAGCTAGTATTATAGCTATATTGTTTATTCCCGGAAATATTTAATACTTTTTAAAAACATTTAATATTTTTAGCTTATAGTATAATAGCTTTATAAAATATTAGACCTAGTTTATTAGCTAGTAATAAAAGCTTTTTTAATATATTTTTATAAAATAGTTTTATAGCTTAAATATTTTTATTTATATTTTTTTAATATTAAATTGTTAAGTTTTAAACCTTATAATAATATTTTATTATATATACTAAAATATAATAAACTTTTTTTATAAAATTTTATATATTATTAAAATAAACTTTATATTTTTTTTAATTATTTTTTAAATTTTATTATTAATTTGTTCGATTTTATTTAATAGTAAAATATTACTAATACTATTAATATCTTTAAATAATTTTTTAATATATAAAGTTATTTAGTAATATAGCTATATAATCTATTTATTAAGTAGTAAATAGCTTGCTTTAATGTTTTTTTTGTTATTTTTATTGTTTTGTTTAAAAATATTATTATTACTACTAGTATTATTAAATATACTTTTATTAAATTTTTTATTAAAAATATTTATTATTAGTAAAAAAAAGTTAATAAGTTTAAAGTTGTTATAAATTGTTTATTTTTAAAAATCGGTTAATATATTTTTTATATTATTAATAGCTAAAATATAATAATATTAATATAAAGCTAGCGTAAAATAAATAGTTAATAAAACTAAAAGTTTAGTAAATACTTTAAGTATACTACTTAATAGTACTATCTTTATTTTTATTTAAATATATATTTTTTATAATTTTTTTTTAAATATAAATAATATTTACTTTTGTTATATTTATTAACACGTTAAATAACTTATATAATATAGCTTTTTATTATTAAAGCTTTAATATATAGTTAATTTTTATATATTATGCTTAAAAACTAATTATAGCATTAATTGCTTTAAGAGCATAATCTTTATTATTACTACTATTAAAAATTATAAACGGCTTTTTAAATTATATAAGGTTTATTATAACTAAATTAACCTAATATTTAGCAAAAAAAAAAACAAAAATTTAATATAAATATAAACTAAGTATAGCTTTTTAACTTCGTTTATTTTTAAAGTATACTTATATATATATTTATATCGAATTTATATAAAAAATATAAGCTAGTTTTATATAAATTTTTTTATATTTAGTTTTTTTTAAAGCTAATTTTGTTTTAAAAATTAAAGTTAATTTTATAGCTAGCTATTTACAACAAAATATATTTTAGTTTTTATAGTTATTAAATAATAATATATTATAATAACTTAACTAGTTAAACTATAAAATAAGTTATTATAAATAAATAGCAAAATATTAAAACAATTATTTTATACTATTATATATTGTATAATTACTATAAAAGCTAGTAGTAAATCCTAAAAAACCTTATATTTAACTACAATCGAAGCATATATAGTAAAAATATAAAATAAATTTTTTTTTTTTAGCCGCCGGAAAAAAACTAAAAATTTAATGCTAGTTTAAATAAGCATAATTTTATAAATATAAGTAAAAAATACTACTAAGCTACTAGGCCTCCTATTTATTAAATAGCTATAGTATAAAATAATAAATAAAATTTTTATATATAGTGTTATATTTACTTTTTATATTTTTAATAAAGTTTTAGGCTATTAAATCTTTTTTATATACTAGAACGCGGTAATATAATAAAACTACCGTATATAAGTATATTTTTAACTAATTAAAAATATTTATAATATTTTAGCTTTTAAAGAATATAAAATAAAATATAAACTAAGCAAGCTATACTATTAATTTATATATATAGTTATTTTATTTTAAACAAAGCTACTTATAAATATTTACTTTTATTTTATATAGCTATAATTAAATATTGTTTATTATTAGCTACTTTTTTTATAACTTTTATTTTATTATTTATTTTAATTTATAGTATAGTAAAATTATTTATATTATTATATAAACTTTTAATTTAATTTAAATTTACTATTTTATTTTTTAGGCTTTTATTTTAAATAAATAGTTTTTTATATATTTATATATATATATAGTTTAGTATAAAAATTATATAAATAAAATTAAGCTTAGGAAACCGGTCCGCTATTATATTTAGGGCGTTTTTATCCAGCTTTATACCTTTTTTCCAATTATAAAAATAAAAAATATAAAACTAAACAGCGCTAGTTAGTATAAATTTATAAACCTACTAATTCTTGCTCGCTAGAGTAAAATAATATAAGCTGTTTTATATAAGCTATAATAAGTTTTTTATAAACTTTTTAATTTTTTTAACGTTTTTTTATATAGTATAAAGCTATATTTAATACTGTTTATAAAGTTTATTTTATAATTTAAAAGCTTTTTTTATTTATAATATAAAATTATTATATTAAATTTAAACTATATTTTAAATTGTTTACGCTAAGTTATAAATTATATTTTTAAGTATTAAAAACAACTTATTATATTACTATTTTATATTTATTTTTATTTAAGCTAAAATATTTATTATATTTTTTATATTTTATATAACTTTTGCTTTTTTATTTACGATTTTATATAGCTAAATATTTGTAATATAAACAGCTATTTATAGCTTTTTTATATTAAATATAACAATAATATATAGCTGTTTATAGTTTATATATAGCTTGGCTTATATATTGTTTTTTAGTTTTTTTAGCGTAAAATTTAACTTAATTGTTTTCGAATATTAATAAAAATAATTAGCGATTGCGGCTTTTTTTTTTAATCTTTTGCTTAAAAATATTTTTTATATTAACGTTAATATAAGGGCTAGATTAAGTATGTGCGCTGGATTAAGTACGAGCGCTATATTAAATATAAACGCTATATTAAATATAAGTACTAGATTTAGTATAAGTATTGGATTTAGTACGGGTATTAGTTCTTTGTTTATTTAGGCTATTTTAAGTATAAAAATATATAGTTTTAAAAACTATAGCTTGTTTAACTTTTTAAATAATTTATATAAGCTTTTATAACTTTTTATAAAATTAGCGCTAAAAACTTTTATTAGCTTATAAAACAATAGGTTAACGTAGTTAAGTTTGTTTTTATAATTATAATTATAATTATAATATATAAAATTTAAGTAAAACTTTTAATAAAATATATAAACTTACTAGTTTATTAAAATATAAAAAGCGCTTAGGGCTACTAACGCCCGTAGTTATTAACGGGTTAAATATAAAATTTCGATCGTTTTTTTGTTTTATATTACGCTTTTTTTGCCGTACTAGGGTTTATTATCTTTAGAAATATATAAGCTATTAAAGTATAAATTATTAAAAATAGCTTAACTACGTTAAACCTTTAAAACTATTATATTTTATTAAATAAGGTTAATTAATAATATTTTAATAATTTAAAAAAAAAACTAAGCTTACTATATTTAAAGTTTATTTATAATTTTTTTTGTTATTTAGCTTAAGATTTTATTGCCTATAGCAGCAAAAAGCTTACGGTTTACTATTTAGTACTACTAATATTAACGTAAATTTTAAAGCATAAATATAACCTTGTTTGTTATAACCTTGTTTGTTTTTTTAGCAAAAATTTTTTTTAGCTATAGCTTTATGTTACTTATATTAAATAATATATATAAGCTAGCGGCTAAAATATTTACTACTATTAAATTAAAGCTTTCGAGCTTATAAAAGCTTTATATAAATAAAAATTAAATAATAACTTATTTTTTAAAATTTTTAACGGCGTTAATTTTATTTTTTTAATATTAATATTATTTATATAAGCTATTATTATTTTAGCTTTAAATTTTAGCTAGCTTGTTTAAAAGCTAAGTTTTAAGTTTAACTATACTTTTTATTATATTCGGTTATAAATAGCTTTTTAAAATAGTAAAATTAACTATTTTTTTTATTATATTTAGCTATAAATAAATTTTTAAAATAGCAAAATCGGTTATTTTTTTTATTATATTTCGCTATAAATAACTTTTTAAAATAGCAAAATTAGCTATTTTTTTTATTATATCCGGCTATAAATAGCTTATAAGTTTATTTTTTTTGTTAAAACTTTATAGCAAAATATAATTTTTTTATTTTTTAATATAAAGCTTAATATTCTTTTTAATTATTTTAAAATTCTAAAATAAAACTATATAATTTATAGCTAAAACAATTTTTGTTTATTATACTTTTTCTGCTAAAAAAACGTTATATATATTTTTAACGTTTAGTTTTTTTTAAAAGCTATTTTTTATATTTAAGCTGCTATATAACTATATTATTATTTAGTTAATTTTTAGTTAGCTAATTTAGTTTTTAAACTTAATATTTAAATATTTAATAATAAAAAGCGCTAGTAACTTTACTAACAAATAAAGTTTAAAAACTTTTTATATTTTTTAGTCCTTTTTTTTTTTAAAATTAAAATACTATATAATAATTATTTTAACGTAGTATAAACTTGTTTGCTAGTTAAAATAGCTATTAATTTACCGCTTTAAATTAATAAATACTATTTTAATAGCTTTTAATATTTTATATTAAAAAAAAATATATTTAGTATAATATAATAAATAGTTTGCTATTTTTTAGCTTATAATATAAGCTAAATAATTTATTAATTCATATAATATAAAATTGCTAATAAAAATATAAAATTTAAACAATATTTTATATTATATATTATTTTTTACTATGTTTATAGCGTGGACTAGCTAGATAAACTAATTGTTATTTTTATATATTTTTATATAGCGTAAATTAATTAATTTAGTAAATACTGTTAATATTTTATAATAAAGGAGCTTGTTAACAAACAATATATTGTAGTATATTATAATATATAAATATTATATATAAACAAAAGTAGTTTAAATATAAAAAAAAAAAAAAGCTATTAAATAAAATCACTAAAAAAAAAATTATTTAATTAAATAACGTTATAATTTATAATCTATATATATATATAATTGATTTTATATTAAAGTTTATAAAAAAGCAAAGCTTACTAAAAAATAATTATATAATATAACTTAATTGTTTAAACAATAAAATAATCGATTTTTTAAATCGTATAGCTTTACGCTAACAAACAACTAAACAATTAAATTAATATAAATATCCTAGACGTAAAGGAGTAGTACTTACTAAAAAGCAATTATAATATAATATAAACAATTAATTTGATTTTAAAAAATAATCTAAAACATATATAACTTAATTAATTAATTAAATAAATATAATCGATTTTATTTTAAAAGATAGATATTAATAAAATACTTAATTATAGAATTAATTAAACCATAAATTAAACGATTAATTAAACGATTAATTAAATAATTAATTAAACGATTAATTAAACAATTAATTAAACAATTAATTAAATATAAAGCAATTAATTAAATATAACTCGATTAATTAAATATAACTCGATTAATTAAAAATAAACGATTAGCTGTTTAATTTTAAATAAATCCGCACTATAGCTTTAAAGCTAATAGCCGGGCAGTTATTACTATAAACAGCAACCGGTACGTTTAACTTTTTAATATATTTTCTTTGGTTTTTTTATACTTTTATATACTTTAACTTTTCTTTTTAAATACTACTACTATATATATATAGTATAAAATTTTTATTTTATTTCCGCGTTTTATTTATATAATATACTTACGGCGCAATAAAGTTTTAAGCCTAGGTTATTTTTTTATTTTTTTTAAGCAGCCTATTATGTTTGCTTTTTAACGAAACTTCGACGTAATAGCGTTTATATAGCTAAAACAAAAAGCCGGAAATAAAAAAAGCTATATATTAAATTAATAAAAAGTAATAGTTAGCGCAAAAAATATAGCTAATATAAGTAGCGGCAGCAAAATATATATTAGTTGCGGTAATACGGACGCTATTTTTTATTTTTGTTATAGTTGTTTTTTTATTTATTTATATAATCGGTGCTTTATTAACGTTAATATTTTTTATTTAAAGCATAGTTTTAATATTTATTTAGGCGGTCCGTTAGCTATTATTATCGAAAATACTAACGTTAATAATAGCTTTAGCGTTAATAATAGTCCCGATATTTTCGAAAATAACTAGAATAAAATATATAACAAAGTAAAATGTTTATATTATTAAAAAATATTATTTAAAACTTACTATATATGTTTTTATTACGCGTATTAAATTTATATTAATTGTTTTATATTATACCCTAGCTTATATTTATTAAAAAAAACTACTAGCTATAGCAATATTAACATTAGGTTTAATACTGGTTTCGGGGACGATTATATTTTTTATAATAGCTATAAAAACGTAGCTTATAATATTAATAATATTTAAAAAGCCCGAAAAGCCTATAGCGCTTTTAAAAATAATTAAACTATAAACGATAATAGTTTTAAAAATAATAAATCTAACGGCTTTTATAAACTTAACGGCTTTTACGAACCTAATAGCTATAACAAATCTAATAGCTATAACGAATTTAATAGCTATAACGAATCTAATAGCTATAATAAATCTAACAGCTATAATAAATTTAACGGCTATAACGAATTTAACGGCTATAACGTATTTAATAGCTATAATAAACTTAACGGCTTTAATAAATCTAACGGCCTTAATAAATCTAACGGCCCTAATAAAACTAACGGCCTTTTTAAACCTAAGGATACTAATAAATTTAATAATAGTAATAAACTTAATAATTTTAATAACTTTAATAATTATAGCAATATTAAAAATAGTTTAAATAAAAATAGTTCTATGGATAAAAAATAGTACGATTTTATTAACTAGTTATTTTAATCGATTTAAACGATTTTATTAAAAGTTATTATATAAATTATTATTACTATTATTATTTAACTTTTTAAAAATTAAACTAAAAAAATTAATAAAACGTTATAATGTTAATAGTATTATATTATTATAGCTAATAATATTATTAAATAGTTGCTGCTAGATTTTTAAGTTAATTTAATAGATTATAAACGGACTAAAAAATAGGCTAAAACGTATTAATAGTAATGTTTTAAAAATCGGTAACGTTTTTAAAACTTAAAAAAAAAAAACTAAACTAATATAGCAATTAAAAACGCTTTTAAAAAAAACGCTAAAGCAATATTATAATAGTAAATAAAGCAAGTTAAAAAGTAAAAATAAATAAAAGTTTAAAAAGCTTAATTTTTTAAATAATTATATTTTTATTTTTATTAGTTTTATTTATTTTATTTTTTAAATATTTTATTTTTTTATATAATTTTTTATTATAAATTTATTTTTTATTATTTATATACGCGCTTTTTTGTTTTAATTTTATATATTAACTTTATATAGTTTTAAAAATATATTTTATATTTTAAAATAATTTTATAAAGCGGATACGCTGTTTTATTATTTTTGCTTATTTGTTATAAATATATATTTATAAAATATTATTTTAAAAAAACTTTATTAAAAAAATTAGTATATAAACTATTGGAAAATAGCTTGGTTAGCAATATTATAAATATTTTCGTAATATAAATAAAATATTTATAAACTATTTTACCCCTGTTTATATTTTAAATAAACATTAGCTTTTTTAAGTTTTTTATTTAACTTTTGTTTTAGTTTTAGTATTTTTTTTTATTTTAGTTTTAAGTTTTTATTTATAATAAAAAACGTTAAAAGTTTATTAATTTATTAACTAGGGTTTTTTAAACTTTATAATATATAATAAAAGTGTTAATTATATTAGTTTTTTTTTGTATATAAGCTTTAAAATTATTATTTAGTAGTTTTATAATTATATTAAATATTTGCTAATATAACGGGCTTATTAAAAAAAAACTATAGGGCTAGTACGCTAGCAGCATAAAAAAATCTACTTTTTAAATTTACTATTTAATATTATTAACACATTATATTTTGCCCTATTTAGCTTTAACTTATTTAAGTTTTTTATTTTTTAAATTTGTTTAAAAAGTTATATATATAAAGCTAAAAGCTTTATGTTATTTTATATTTTAAACGTTTAAAGGTAAGCTTTTTTATACTTACGTTAAATATTAATATTTTAGGTTTTTGTTAATAGCTGCTTTTTTTTAAGCCGGGGTAAAATTAATAGGTTGTTATATTTTTTTAAAATATTTATAACTAATAGCTTATTAAAGTAGCGTATATTAAAGCTATTTATTTTTATAAATTATTTAAAAATCGGCTACTATATTTTAGTTTAAATAATATTTTTAAAAAGTATTAAAACTAAAAACGTAGTTTATAATTAAATTATAAAATATGTTATTAATATTAACTATTTAAAGTTAATAAAGCTTAAAAAAAAAGTATGTTTAAACTATACTATTTTTGTTTAGGTTGTTGCTAGCTATATAGCGTAAATTATAATAAATTATATTATTTTTAAACTTTAATAATATTTTAATTTTTTAAACCTATTAGCTTATTATTTTAATTAAAAAAGATTTTTAAAATAGTTTATAACTTAAAAACCTTTTTATAAGTTTTTAAAAAATATATATATTTTTAAACTCCGGCTTTAAAACTAAGCGTAATTAGTTGTTTTTAAAGTAAATTTAAAGTTTATAAAAGTTATAAAAATTATTATTAAAACTATTAAATAAAAAAGTATAATATTTAAATAAAATAGCAAAAAAAAATACGTACGGACTAAAAAAAAAGCTTAGGTTATAAATAATTTTAAAAATAAAAAAATGTTTATTATAAATTATTAGCTAAATATTATAAAAATATATTATTATTAAACAATATAGTAGCAAGCGTTTATGTTACTTTTAGCTTTAAATATTGTTTTATATATAGTATATTAAGCTTAATAAAGAGTTTAAAAACGTTGTTTAAGTTAGCTATGTTTTATATAAAAAATAAGTTAATGTTAATAAATTTAAGCTTAAAGATTAAAGTTAGCTAAACGCCTTATAGTATTAAAAAAAAAAAAAAAAATAGCTAAAATACGAAGTTTTTTAAGCTTAAATAATTTTTTTGTTGTTTTTAGCGTTGTTTTAATTTAGTTTTTAAAATTTTAAAAAAATATTAAGCGGTTTTTTTACGTTTAATAATTAAACCTATACTTAGTATTTATGTTAACGATCGTTTGTTTATATTAGCTTTTATAAATAAAATAAATAAAAAGTTTAATATATATTTAAAACTTTTTTATAGTTAATAACCTAGTTAATTTTAAAGCTATACTACTTTTTAAAAGCTAGCTAAAATATATATTAAAAAGTTATTAGCAAGTTTTTTTTTAGCGTACGTTTTTTTTGCTTACTAGTTGCGCTAATAATTTAGTTAAAATATTAGTTAAAAAAGTTATAAAAAATTTAAATTATAATATTAAAATATTGTTTTTTTTAGTTTTTTTGCTTTAAAATTTTTTTATAAAACTTAATAACGTTAATATTTTATTATTTTTTAACGTAAATATTTTATTTATTTATATTATACGCTTTTAACGTTATTTATATATTTAATCGTTTTAAAAAAATACTGTTTATATTTATAGTTTTTTAAATTTAAACTTTATATTTTTTAATAATAAAACTTTAGCAGCTTTAAATTGCTATTATATAGCGTATTATTTTTAATAGTTGTTTTAACCCGCTAGATCTACTGTTTTATTTTCTTAAGCTTAACTTTTAAAGTTATTATTTTACTTTTTTTGTTTTTTTTGCTTATTTTATTTTTATTATTGTTTATTTTATTATTATTTATTTTATCCTTATTATTATTTATTTTATTATTATCCATTTTATTATTGTTTATTTTATTTTTATTAAGCTTATATTTATTAAGCTCGCTATTTTAAAAAATATAGTTTATATTTTTTATATTATTAAAATTTATTAACAAGCATTTAAAATTAAATAATATATTTACTATTACGTTAAAATATATAGCATAAATAAATATTTTTATTACAGGTATAATATTTTAAATAAAACTATTAATCTAAATATAAACTATAATACTTAAAAATAAATCTTACCCTTAAACCGTTTATTTAAATATAAATTGCTATAAACTAACTAAAATATAATATAACGTATAACTATTTAACTAGTTAAGCTATTAAGTTATAAATACTAAAATAAATATATTTGCTTTTACGAACGCTATATATTATATAGTTAAAAAAAATATATATTAGTATACTTAATCGGACTTAATATAGCTTATATAATATAGCGTTTAATAATTTTTTAAAGTTAAAATTATAGCAAAAATATAAAAAGTTATTTTTTAGCTTAAAATTTATTTACTAAATAAATAGCGTAGTTTACGTTGTACCCGTTTTATATATTATACTTAACAATTTAATTTGTTTAAAACAATATAATAAATATACCGAACATAGCTATAACATTAAAAAAACTAGCAAAACTAATTTATACAATTAATATTATTTCGATAAAAAAATACGTATAAATATATTAAAAAGTTTAACGGCTTAAAAAGCTACGTTAAAAAACTTAAAATATAATATAGTATTAATAGTATATAACAAATAAATATAATGCCTATTTTTTTTAATTTATATTATATATTTAAATATATAATATTAAATATTTAGTAAATATATTTAGTTTATAATATAGCTAAATAAATATATATATATTAAAATATTATTAAGTTTAATTTATACTTTACGTAAAGCCGAAAAAAAAGTTTTTTAACTTTATAAAAAGCTATATATAGCATGTACGCAAGCATATATAAAATTTTATAAATAAATATATAATTTAATAATAAAAAACTATATAATAAATAAAAACTATTTAAATATTGCTAGCACTATATTATTTATAAGCTTTTATAATAGTTTTACTTATTTTAAAAAATAAACTATTAATTAAAGCTATTAAAATAACGCTTTTTATTTATTAAAAAAATAAAAATATATAAAATAGCAAATATATAGGTAATTTAACTCGGGATTACTATTTAAAAAAAAAAAAAAGCTAATAGCGCTTAAAAAACTAATATATAAGTTTATATAGGAGTAAAATATATTATTATTTTTTTAACGCTATTTTTTTATATTTATTGTTTTTTATAAATTTAAATATAAACTTTTTTTAATTTTATAGCTTTATACCTTATTTTTAACTATTTTAGCTGCTAGCTTTTTTTACGCTACTACTATAAGCCTTTAGCGCTACAAAGGTTTTTTAAAAAAATAAAAACGTAAGCTTATAAAACAATAGCGTATTTGTTTATAAAGTAAGCTAACGTTAGTTATATATAAATAATACCGAAAAAAATACCGGGCTGCTAGTATTACTGCTATTAAATATTAATAATATTATTTAAAAAAATAAATTTTAGCGTTTTAATAAAAATAAACCGCTTTTTTTATAAATAAAGCGTAAGCTTTTTAGCTATAATAGCAAGCTTGCTTAAAAAAAACCTAGTTTTTAAACTAGCTTTTAAATCGGCTTATATTTTGGGCGTTCTACGTAATAAACTAGCGTATTAAAAACAAAAAAAAATACCGGCTTAAAAACAAAAAAGTTTTAAAATATTAAAAAAAATAAAAAATATAAACATAGCTATAGTACTTGTATAATATTTTAATATTTATTACCTAGGCTATTTTAACTAATATTTTTATTTTATTTGTTTAAGTGATATTAAAATAAAATACCGAGCTTTATGTTAGTATTGCTATTAGCTACGCCGCCGTAAAACGTTTTATATTTTTTTTCTAATAAAACCTTTAACATTTTAAAAATATAAACAATTAGAACAAAATATATTATTTTTTAACAACGTAAATAAACTAATAATAATTATACTAAAATATTTATAAATTTAAAAAAAAAAAGTTATTATTTAATTATATAATAAAAACTTAATATTTATTTTTTTAATAATAATAAAAAACTATATAAACCTTAGTTTTATAGTTAACGTATAGCTTATACGCTTTTTTTAGCTTTATATTTTTTTAGCTATAACGTTATTTTATAAAGTTTTTATAAACAATATTTAGGTTTTCGTCCGTATAAAATATATTAGCAATATTAAATATTAACGCGTTAACTAAAAATAAACATAAAAGCCGGAAAAAATATTAAAAAAATATTCGCTTAATTATATTATAAATATAAACAAAATATAAAATTAAAGCTTTTTAATAGCTTAATTATTTTAATTATTTAATTGTTTCGATTGTTTAATTATTTTAATTGTTTTTTTATTAAGCAATAATATAATAAAAAGCTAATTTATTATATAAATAAATAGCTAATATAAAGCTAACTATTAAATAAAACTAAAATTAAAATATTTATTTTTAAAAATAAATAAAACTAAAAAACTTTTTTAAGTTAAGCCGAATTAAACGCTATAAATAAATATTAACCGTAAAAATACCGCGTATTTTATACTTAAACGTAGCTATAAATATAAATATAAATTAACGTTATAAATAAACTTTATAGCTATAAACAAACCGTTATAAATAAATCGCTACGAACAAGCGCTATAAATAAACCGCTATAAATATAATTTAAAATATTTATTAATTTTAGCACGTAATAACAAATATAACTAATATTTAAATTGTTAAACGTTTTATTTATTAATATAATAAATTAAAATATTATTTATTTATTAACTAAAAACCTAAATTAATATTAAATTAAAAAATAGTAAACAATAGTAGCTATATTTAGTTATATTTATATTTAAATTTTATATTTAATAAAATTATAAGTTTGTTATAAAAAACAAAAGCTATAATTAAACTATTAAACTAAAACAAAAAAAAAGCTAAGTTATTAAAAAGTTATATAAAAAATATAAAAGCTGCTATTAACGCTTATTTAATTATTAACTTTAAAACGTTTATTTTAACTATTTATTTTTAATAAAAATAGCTATATTTTAACGCTTAAATATATATACTTATTTAAACTTTATTTTATTATATTTATAAGCAAGCTAGTTATAATCGATTTAAAAACTAAAATAAAAAAGCTAATTTTATTTTTAATTATAAATAAAATTAAGTTAAGTTTAAACTAGCATAAAGAATTTTAAAACTATCGGAAAATATAACGCTAACTATTATAAATATAACTAGCTAGATTATTTTTTTGCTATTTATTTATTAATTTTATATTTAATTGTAATAGTTTTAATAATAGTAAAAAAAAAGATTAAAGTACGTTAAACAAGCCAGCTTAATAAATAAAGTTTATAAAACCGTATTTAAATAGTATATATTTTTATTATTAATTCTAGTATACTATAAATATTTATATTTAAAAAAAGTTTACTTACTATTTTAATATAATTATTTATTATTAGTTTATATAACTATTTTTATATTAAGCTATATTTTTAACGGTTGTTATAATAGCTTATAGCCTATTTAAATTTACTAAACTTTTTATTACTATAATAGCGTACCTAACAATAGTAAATAATCTAATATAATTTAAGCAGTTATATTTTATTAATAGCAATAATAACGAAAAAAATGCTACCTTTTAGGCCGCTAATACGAACGCTTAAACATAACGTAAAAAAATAAATTATATATTAAAACTAATATATTAATAAGTTTTATTATATAAACTGCTCGATATAAACGCAAACGTAAATTATAAAAATATTTTTACCGGTTAAAAAAAAGCTATTATAAACATTTACCCGAATAAAAACGATAACCTAGAGTTTTTATAATATATTAAAAATATATGCTTATATTAAACCGCGTTAATATCCGGTTAATATATTCTAGCTATTAATAATATAAAAAACGTTTTATTAAACCCTAAAAAACGGAAGATTTATAACTAGTTTATAAAATAAAACCCTTTGCTTTTTAAAGCTTTTATTTTAACCTTTAGCGAAAACTTTATATTAAACGCGTTTAAAAACAACAGTAGTAATAATAATATAAACAAAAATAAAAACAATAGCAAAAATAAAAAGCAAAACTATTTACTGCTAAAAAATAAAGTTAAAAAATTATATTAAAATATAACTTTATATATTAAAATATTTTTCGACGTTTTTAAAAAGCTTATTAATTTTATTTTATTTTATAACGTTAAAAAAATTAATGAATAAATCGAAAGAAAAAATACCTATTATAACATACTTTTTTTATTATATATAGTTTTATAAAAAAAGCTTTTTTTTTATTAATATAAATAATATAAAATTTATATATTTTGTTAAACTAAGTAATTTAATATTATAAACATATAAAAAAAACGTTATAGCTATAAGCGCACTTTAAAAAAACGCGCTAAAAAAAGCTTTATTGCTAGCTAGCGGCCTAGGTCCAGCTGTTTATAAAGCCTTTATACCGGGCGCTAAACATACTTAGTATATTTATAATATAACAAATACCCAAAAATAGTACCTTGCTACTACTAAACGCTAGTAATAATAACAACGTTAAAATAAAAAATATAAATAAAAAAATAAAGCGTAGCTATTACTAAAACACTAGCAGCCTAATTTAGCTAATATATTAAAAGTATATAATAAACAAAAAAACTATTTTAAAATATATTTTAATATAGCGTTAAAGCAATAAAAAATTTATAATTATTAATATTAAACTTTTCGTTAAAATTAAAAGCTATAATTTAATAAAAATAATATTAAACGTTAATAATACTACGCTAGTTTATTACTAACTTTTTAAATATAAAAAAAACACCGTTTAATATACTAAAATAATATATATAAACTTTGTTTATATTGTTAATATTATATAAATTATAAACACTAGCTCCGGTTAGCTATTTAATACTTATATTTAAATTAAAACAAAAACAGCGTTTAATAAGCTATATATTATTATAAAGTCGATATTTTACAATTAGCTAAAAAAAAGTTTTATAAATCAACGTATTAAGTTTTAGCTCGAAAAAAAAAATTTTAACCCTAAATAAACATAAATAAACAATTTTAAACGTTTGTTTATTTATTTTTTATAACTTAGCGATTTAAAGTTATATATATAAAAAAGTAGTATATAGCTATTACTTTTTAGCAACTATAGTTATATAAACGCGTTAACTAAACTTATAAACGTTATATTTTAAATATAAATCGAAATATAAAAGGATTAAAAATAGCAAAAAAAGCTACTTAAAGCAATTTTTTTTACTTTTAAATTAAAAGCTTAATATATTTAATATTTTTAGCTTATTAGCTAATAGTTTACTACATATAATAAAAAATATTTTATTTTATAATATTTATATTAAAAACTTCGGTATAAAAGCTAGCTTTTAGTTTATAGGTTGCTTTATTTTAAACGCTTTAAATATAATTATAGTAGCTATAATATAAAGTTTTTTAAAACTTTTATATACTTAATATATATATATTTTATATAAATTATTTATTTAATATATTAAACTTCATAAACTTATATTAAAATTATTTTAATAATATAAAATAATAGTTATATATATATATATTTTTTTATAATTAATATATATATTTAAGCGCTTTATTTTGAGCTTAAAAAGCTATTATTAGCTTTTTTTTTATTATAGTGCTCGCTACTAGAATTTTATTTTATTAAAAATAATTAAATAGTAATATAAATATTAAACCTAGGCTATTTTAGCTTTAGGTTTATTTTTTTTATTAAAAACAATCTATTTTATTAAACTTTTTGCGCTTTTTTAATTAATAGTTAAAATAATAATTAATTAAAATTTAAGTTATTTTATTTTATATATAGCTAGCTTATATAACTATATAAATATTTACTACTTTATTTTAAGTTATATTTTTTTTTTAACTTATAGCTAAAACTGCTATACTTTAATTTAATAAGCTAAAAAATATTTAAAAAGCATAAAATATTTTTATATATAAAATACGTTATTTTTTACTATATAAAATAGTTTTTATTTAGCTAAAAATAACAATAATAAAATAATATACGTAGCAATAACAAAAAATATAACCGATCTTACGCTTAGCAAATTAAACAATATAAATAAAACTTATAGTTTAAATAATAAATAAGCTTAGCAAAGTCGGTTATAATTATAAATAAAAATAATTTATTTTTAACTACTTTTTATCGATTATAATAAATATTACGTTTATATATAATAGCGCTAACCTTAAATAATAAAATTTTCTAAAAAAACTAAATAATTTTATATAAATTAAATTAAAGTTAAAACTATAAAAATATATATAAAAGTTTTAATTAAGCAAATAAATCGTAAAATTTAATTTTTAAGTTAAATTTATAATAAAACTTATAAATATATAAAAATATTAAAAATTAATAATTTAATAAATAAAATTAGTTATAGTTATAATTAAAAATAATTTATAAATATAATAAATTAGCCGTAGCTACTATTAAAATATAAATATATATAGATTATTTATAGCTATAGTAGCTATAATAGCTTTAAATAACAGTAAATTTTAAATAATAATAAATATTACTATAGCTAATTAAAACCTTATATTTTTTTTATAGCTTTTATATAATAAACAGCTTTAGTAGTATAGTAATAATATATTAAAATATTAAGTTTAATTTTAAAAAGCTATAGTATTTTTTAATATTAAGCTTAATTTTTTAAAAGCGCAAGTTTAATTTTTAATTAAAGCTTTTTTTTA
>MU383268.1:0-31856 GCA_022495125.1 Xylaria acuta | reverse complement strand
ATAGCAGTTTTATATACTAAATTTTACTATATAAATATTTATAATTATTAGTTATATTAAAAAGTTGTTAATAAAATATTTATAATAAAATATATATTTATTAATAAAATAATTATTAATAAACTTACTAAAGCTTTATTATTATAAAAATAAGCTAAATTTTTTATTTAACTAAAGCTTTATAAACTTTTTATTAAAATTAAAACTAAAATAAATTAGTTATTTATATAAAATAAGCTTAAAAACTAGCTTATTAAAAAAAAATTTAAAAAATAAACAAGTTAATATTAATAGCGTATATAGCTTTTATATTTATAAAGCTTATAATTATAAGTTATAAATATTTAATATTTAAATAAAAAAATTAAAAAACTATTGTTTAAAGCTTAAAAAGCTAACAAATCTTTAAAACAAAAAAAAATAAAGTTTAAAAAATAATTTTGCTATTTATATAGCTAAAGCTTACGCGAAACTAGCCTATTTTTTTTTTCTTTTTTTTTTTGTTTAAAAAAGCTTTAATAATATATATACTATAGTACGTAAAGCGGTAATATAAACAACAAAAGCGCAAACAATTAAAATATTATATAAAGCGTAAAAAGCTTACCAAGTATTAGCTAGACTAATGCTTTATTAATATATTATTATTTAATAAAAAAAAAGCTTTTTATAGTTTTTAATAAAAATATTTATAAATATACTAAATATAACAAGAACTATTATTAGCTACTTTTTTATAAACGTTATATAAATAGCCCTAAAAAGCGCTATATATATACTATAAATAAAAAGTTTTATAAGTTGTTTTAAATTTTACTACTTGTTTAAAATAACGCTTTTAGCAAAAAATTGCTATTTATATATATTTATAAAAGCTATAACAACAAAAATAAAAACTATATTAAACTTATTAAACGTATATTTTAGCAGCACTAAAAAAAAAACCAGTATAATTTAAATTATATTTTTAAATAAACATATATAAATAGTAAGTATATTAAACGTTAAGTTAAATATACTAAAAAAAGCAGTTATAGCAGCAACAACCTAAAAAGCTTATTATTTAAACGTAGCAAAAACAATAATATTAGCAAAAAGTTTTATATTAAGCTTAATTTTAATAAGCTAGCTAGTAGGCCGCTAATAATAATAAAACAAGTTAAAAAATAACAATAAACGTAATAAAATATTATTATTTTTTAATAATAATAATAATAATAAGCTATAAAACTAGTTAATATTAATTAGCAAATATATATACGTAAAAATAATATTTATAAAAAAAAACTTATAATAATAGTTTTATTGTTTAAATTAACGAACTAGTTATATATAGCTAACTAAAACGTAGTATTATAAAATATCGCGCTATATTATTATATAATAAATAACTTATTAATAAAGTTTAATATTTTAATTAAAACTATTTATAAATTAGCAAAAAAGCTTAATATATATGCGTAAAGCGCGCAAACAATTTTAAAAACTTATAAAATTAAAACTATTGTTGCTAAAAAAAAAAAAAAAAAACACAAAAAAACTTTTTAAAAAAAACTATTAAAATTTATTGCACGCATTTATTATATTTGCCTATATTTACTTAGTTATATAGCAACTTATAAACTTTATAATTTATATAAACAGTTTTTATTTAAACGCTTTTTAACTATAACAATATTTATTATATACTATATAATATTATTATATTTTAATATTGCTACGTATTATAATATAATAATATAAAAAAAGTTATTAAAATATTTTTTTTTAAAAAAATATATTAAATTTAGCAATATATTATACGCTTTTTTTATACTATTAAAAAAATCGTTTAATTAATTATATAAGCTAAGTAACATAGTATAGTAGCTAAAGTAAATAGCTTATAAGCTTTATATAAAACTCTCTATATAATAAAAGCCTTATAAAAACATAGTAGCGTAAGCAATAAACAAAGCAAGGACATGTTTTATCACACATTATAAATTTAACATAGCCACCGGTTAAGCTATATAAGCTACCAATTTATAACTTTGTTTAATATACGTTATATTTAATACTAAACTTAATATAGCTTATTTTATTTTTTATTTAAACAAATATGTAAAAAACTTTATATAAATATATTTTAAAAAAGTTTAAAAAAATACTATAATATTTATATAATATTATTAACTTAAAGCTATATTATTAAAAAAAATTATAAAATTTTATAAAATAAACTAATATTAATTAAGCTAGCTATATTTAAACTAAATATTTTACTATAAAATAAATATTTAATATAAATAATAATATTATTTGTTAAAGCTTTAAAAAATAATAAAATATTATTTTATTATTTTATAAATTAAAACTTATAAGTTAAATATAAGCTATTAAAAAAGCTATTTAGCTTTAATAGCTATTATTTAAGCTAAATATTATTAAAAAATATATATTTATTATAATTATATATAAAAATAATTAAAAAGCTATTATTATAATAAAATTTTTTTAATTTTATAATAAAATAAAATATATTTTAATATAGCAAGCTTTTTATAAAAAAATATTACTATAAAAAACGTAAATTTTTAATAAATTTTTACAGCTAAAAAAATAGCTAACAAACTTACTAAGCTATTATTATAAAATAAATTTATTATTTTTTAAAATATTTTAAATTTTTGTTAATAAAGCAAATAAAAAAAATTAGCTAAATTATATTTTATAAAATATTTACTTTTAACTATTATATATATAATATTTTTAAAAACTTATTAACGTTATAATTTAACTATATAACTTTTTAAAATATACTATTTATTTATATATTATTAAACTTTTTTAGCTTTTATAAATTTAATAATATAATTTATAATATTATTAGCTAATACTATTAAATAAAATATATTTTTAAATATTTTATAAAAAATTATTTTATAAAAAACTTTTGCTAGTACTAAAGCTTTGCTTTAAAATATTATTTATAAATATTTATAGCAAACTAAATTACCGAACTTTTATAAATTTATATTTATTAATATTATAGCAAAGTATTTTTTTAACTTTATTAAACTTTTAACGGACCTAAAAATGCTAAGCTTTAAAATTAAAGTATATTTATAATAATTTAATAATATAAATAAATTTTTAATATTTTTAAAATATTTAATGCTAAAAAATAAACAAAAAATATTTTTTTATATTTATTTTTAATTTATATTTTTTTATAATAAACAAAATTAAATAAATTAAATAAACTATATACTAAACGCTCGAATATAAAACTATTTTAGCTACTTTATTAAACTTTTTAATACTAACAAATATTATTTTAAAATTAAAGTTTTTAGTATGTTAAACAAAATAATAATAAAAAAACAAATAAAAAACAAAATATTAATATATATTTTTTATAGTTATTATTAAAACTAAAAAATTAAAAAAAAATATATATTAATTTAAAACTATAATTTAATAAGAATACTTAAATTTAAAAAGTAAAAGTTAATACTTTTTAATAAATAATAAACATTTATTAAATATTTAAAAAAAAAAAAAAATAACTTCTATATAAATTTAGTATAATAAAAATATAAAAAATAAAAATAAAAATAAATGTTTACCGAACTTTTTATTAAAATTAACAAAATAAATAAAGTTAAAAATATACGCTTTAAAAATTGCATACTACTTTAAATATAATAAAAAACAGTTAGAAAAAAAAGCTTACAATAGCTTTAAACAAATATATATAGTTCGAGTAAAAGTATTAAAATTAAAGGGCTAGTAAATTTAATAGCTAGGTATTTCGCCCTATATATACCTACCTATATAATATAAAGTACTACCTTATTATACTATATTTAGACTTGTTCTTTAATACAATATATTATACTATATCCATCTATCGCTTATAATCTTAACATAACCAACAACTAGTATGTAATTATTTCTCTACTGTACACCCAGAAAACAGCCTACGCTAACCTAGTTCGATCGCCGAGCCTCCTTTAAGGGTCCACACAAGACTCCAAGTAACGGGCAAAGCATGGATAACCTTCCCCGTTGACTCATCCTCCTAATACACAGCGCCCAAACTTGGTGCCACCGTATGACTCCATGTTATTACCTCCTACCTAGTAGTAGACTACCTATGTTACTGCATCTTTATGCATAGACCTTGCCGATCTCTTTGAATCATCCCAGGCGGGCACAAGCCTACACAGTTAATTCACTCTTCTCACTGCCACCCTTTTCTCCGCTCGATAAAAGGATATGCTCCAATTTATTCAGGGTGTTAATGCGTGGGGGATATACCTCCAAGTTACAGTTCAGGCTCTCGTCCAAGTGAAAAGATAAAATACCCTCTGCAATCGCTGGTTTCATATCTCTATGTTCATTGTCGCCAACATAGGCAATCTCCGAAGAGGTAATACCAAGTTTTTCCGACACTTTGGTAAATAGCCTGTCTGTTTTACTGATTTTGAAATGGTTCGTTGTAGCAAGGAAATCGATATAGGGTGATATTCCGAGGTTCTCGACCGTCCATTCCTGGGCATCTTGAGGACCTTCTGTGATGACAACAATCTTCTTGCCGAGGCGTTTGATAGTTCTCAATAGAAAGCGGCCCCTTCTGTACTCCGATGAGGATCTGCCATCTGCAAATGCGTTAGATGTGGATGTCCGAACTACCTCGCTATATCGGCTTTTGAGTGAAGGGAACGGGATCCTGTATCTCTCACGCATGGCCCCTAGAACTTTGTTAGATGCAGTCGACAATGCCCTGCGGAACTCGTGCAAGGCACCATCCAGGCCGAACCCAATCCACCGCTTTTCAGCCAGAGAGCCACGGAGTTGCAAAACATGGTCTCACCAGCAGGCAAGATAGAGGCGGCCTAAACTATCTTCAATCATGGTCTTCTCATCGTTGGTCACCAGCCCCTGACATGGCATATTCTCTACAACGGTAACATTGTCGTTAACAGTAGAGAATAATTCTGATTGATGTTGACAGCAGTAGGTATCTTTTTCATCTGCACGTTCATACAGGAAAGAAGCGCTGAAAGGCGCAGAAAATTCCAACATCGTGTCTAAAAATGGAATGCCCCAAAAGGCACAAACCCTTTCAACTTCCCTGCGAGATTCCCGTGCGAGTTGTTCGTAAAGCAGGCAGGAGATAAGGCTTGGGTCGGCTTGTTCAAGCATTCGAAAGAGGTTGCTGAAACAGTGCATGAAGCTCTGTATGTCAGTCCAGCCCATTTTCTTCCAACTGTCGAAGACTCGAACAGGATCGCGGATTAGGAATACGGGTCGAAACGTGGCATATCCAGATATTCTTGGAAGTAGCTCATGTGCGCACTCTTCGTCCATTTTGTTGCCGAACCCCTCTTTGCAGATCAAGATGCGCTTGCCATCATTCCTCGCGCACTGGACTACTTTGTGGATGGCTAGGTGTTGTAGTATGGAAGGATCGGGTGTGAATTTCATACCCACAGCCGGAGCTCTCCTCAGAGTTAAGCGACTGGTTACCGCGCATTCCGGCAACTCTGCAAATATTCTCATGAGAAGTGCAGACCCACTACGCGGGCACGCAATGAAGAGGCAGATTTGGAGATCCTCGGTTGGGGGTTCTTGCATCTTGATATTTAGTATTTCCTTGATACGCCGGAACAAGGAGGGTATAATCCACTACGAATAGAACATGTCGGGAGATTGGGCTGTCCTCGTGTGTCTGTAAGCATAGAGATTAAGTTAGACATCATTTTCATTTGTCTGCACTCACTAACACGCAGCAACAAGAAGGCCCTACCGGCGCCGCATCAACGTTTACCAGCGCTGAGACTCCGCTGGACGTCGTACTTACATTCGTAATCCAGATCATGACGCCAGGGATGAGACTCACGCTTGGCGTAAATCTCCTCCGATATCTAATACAGTTGATATGTGGCAGCCAGATTGTTAGTACTACGTGATGACCCCGCATTGGCTGCCTTCAGCCAATGCTAACCAATAAATTTGACATGATCGTCAGAGGTTGCAACGCTAAACGCGGTCACGAACCCACGTATATAGTTTAGTCCAACCACTTTGAAATCAACATATATCAACTTTAAGTTTCGCTTTTAGGCACTCTAACTAGCCACTTTCATCCACTTTGTTTGATGCCTTCCGGCTCACCTTTTCTAAACCTTATTCCCTAAGGATATCGAACGCGAGTCGTCGTGCCGCCGAGCTACCAACGAAAGTTACCTGGTAGGTAGTATACAACACAGATCAAGGTTTTTATTCAAAGGGATGAGAGTTGTGAAACCAAGAAATCGGCACCCCGCGACCCAGCCGCCGTTTGCTAAAACTCGTGCCCCAGCACTTATGCTTGACCAAAACAATTTAGGGTGAAATAAAAGTATCTTCTATATGGAGCTGGTAAACACTACGCAGGCGCTAGGTGTCTATCAAGTGAGGGAACAACGGCTGAGAGAACTCCTCACACTGATCGAACAGATGCAAGACGGCAGGTACAAGCACACTGTTACAAGGGCTTGAGATCAAGGGCTTGAGAAGTGTTCAGATTGACTAATAATCAACTATGGGATCAAAGGCGCTCTGCCTCCCCAGTCCTCCCATTCAGCCAAGCGCGGATTCTAGGTTATTTATATGCTAATAGGCTCATTAAGCTAGTAGCTGGGCTCCCTTTGCCTTCGCGCCTTCGTATTACTGTCTCGGATAGATCAGATCATACGGGAAGGCAAACAGGAGCCTCTACTATCCATAGGCTTTGCTTCCCGATAATATGATTATTAATAAAGCGCGAATATGCAGTTCGCCAGACCTAGGGGCTGGCCTAGGGCAAGACCTAGACCAGTACTGGTCCCTGGGTCCGTGTGACACACACTAACGACGAGACATTGATCACAAGGAATCTCAGAGCCCATGAGTATTGCCTACTCCTCCAGACCGTACAGCATCCTGACAAAAGAAAACTGCGAAGCTACTTTGAGCGCAAACTTCGGTAAGCAGAGGAATAGGCCTTCTGATCTTGGGCACTTCTATTGCTGATAGCTCTAGATACGACTATTTGCTCTCAGGAAGCCTTTTTGTTATTCACATGCTCACACCCCTTCATGAGCATATGGCAAGAAGCCTCGACAACTTGGTGACCGGTTGGCTCAGGAGTCTTCGCGGGAGACGAAGGGGCTTGAAAGAAGTGTCTGAAGCGGCTCGGTCTATGGTTTTTCAAGGGTCAGCAAACATACCCCTAGTGGGAATCAGAACCAGACGGCCCGATAACAGTTACCGACACAATCGATGCAAATATCCAGGGCTAGTAATGTCCGTAGCCTGGAGAAAGCCAGCTTCGTATCTTCGAGAATCTGCAGAAGCATTTATCAACGAAACTCGCGGCGTTGTTCGCACTGTCATCGGGATAGACCTCAATGAAGTATATGAGGCAAGGAAGAGGAACGAAACAGAAGACGCCAAGTTCTTTGTCTGGAGAGCAACGTTTGGCTCGTCTGGAGGATATTCGGGGATCGAAAAGAATGAAGACATGGTGCGCTGCTCTCATATTTTACGGGAGCAACAAAGATTCGTCTAACGTTAACAGGTTTTCCAAAACCGAGCCGGAAGAGCCGTTAGCTCAACAAAGCTAGAGCTCTCATTCCAAGATTTCCTGTGCGAGAGAACCGCGAATAAACTCGCGGCAGACAATCCAAAATTCGAGGTACCGGCGTCAGAGCTCTCCAGAATCATCAATGAAGGATTGGCAACCCTGAAAATGTAGCAAGGGCTTGATCTCAAGGGCTTGGAACAGGAGTTCATATTCAACTAATAACTCTCTTTGGGTCCAAAGGAGTCTCTGTTTCCTTTTTCTGATCCTAATGTAACCTCGCTTCTAGCCCTCTATTTATACGCGAATTCTATTACCCCTATCCTGTTGGGCTCCGATTCTAGGCTTCATTACAGAGGCTGTGGTAGTCGCCGACCAATAGCTAGGTCGAGGCTGAGACATATGGCTTGACAGGTCTTGGCGGGTCTTGGCGGGTCTAGGCAGTCCTTGCCGTGTGACAGGAAGGGCCTTCTGAAGAAAACGAAAGGGAAAGCGACGAACCCCAGGATTCGGCGTCAGAGCGCTCCTAGAAAGATTACTACAGGGTTCAGAGATATTCTTCATCGATCCAATACAATTCTTGGTCAATTGCCGGGCCTCAGCTCTCCAAAGTGACAAATTTCTAGCATATGGCTCAGATGTTGACCCGGGGTTTTTTACTACCTGATTTCTTATTCTGTAAGAGTTAGCTACTCGGGAATATCGTTCCCTCGCAGTCAAGATTTATGCCATCAACTAAGAGAACCCGGAATAACTTGCTGTATATATTCTCAAGACAGATCTAGTATACTCAACTCAAAGTTTGATTTTGTCGCAGGTATTTGGCAAGTTCCACCCCGTCGTTCCTCTGCCTTTCATCAGAATACATCTCGCTCTGCTAATACAGTTAAGTTGCTTCTAATGACATCGACATATCTAGTTAATTCCGAAGGCACTCTGTTCGTTTCACTGCGTGGAGTGTCACTTTCGGAATCCAACAACGTAAGACGATAGGCGCCTCCAGGATTGACGGGAGGCGCCAACCCCAATGGCTCTGACCCGAGGACTCGCAGTGCCTCATTGAGCATTTCAAGTCTCCTCGTCCACCAAGGCAGATCTCTTCTCCTATCGCATATCCTTAAAACCAGTCGCTCACGCCACGCAGTATGTTGCGGCGTATTGCGAGGGCAACGCAAAATGAACATGACCACTTTCTGTGCAGCTTGCACTTCATGTAGGACGTCAGTTCCATATTTATCTTTCTGATAGCAAGTGAAGCTGAGTCCGAACGGCGAGTTGTGTTGCGGGTGAAGGCCATGCTCGATCTCACGCCAAGGAGAACTGACAACACAGTGTCCTACCCCATCAGCTCGTGTGTATGCGACAGCATAAAAGTGTTCAAAGGGTAGCAGTCGCTTCGTGTCATCTCGCATATTAAGATATGCAGACTTCCCATCGGATGTTTGATAGACACTCCACGAAAACGTCCAACCGGTTCTAGATATTAGTTTCTTTATTTGAGGGAATGTAAGTGGCAAGTCGGGGAGATCGCCATTCAGCACATCGTGCCAGAACTCATGGACATCTCGGTAGGCAAGGAGCTTGGCGATGGTGACGGAAACGCAATTATTGAGGAACTGGTTTGGATTGACGGTGGGAATTCCGAGATGCTCGAGACCCCTCCCAAAGGTTTCGAGACCGCCTTGGGTGGGCACTTCTATCAATGCGACCTTGATTAGTCTAACGAGCTCCCTACTTCTCACAGCACAGTTTCTGGGGACCCACCTGCTGTTGTGGCTTTCTGGTTAGTGCTTCCGTGGTCCATTGTTGAACGGTACCAACGGCACAGGCACTACCCAAGGTTAGGGGTCAACCGGTCCAGGTGTTTCGGAGGATTCCAGCCACTAAGTATGCAGCCGACTTTGAATTTGAAAGGTCGGGACTCGACTCTCGAAACCAAGGCAGCAAGGCCACAGAGTAAACGACGGAAGCAACGGCATATGGGGTTCTCGAGTGTTATAGACATGTTTCGAAACATTCTGTGGCTGTCGCGGTGAATTAATGCGCTGTTAAATGGGCGGTCTGGCAGGCCGGTATCTCCATCCATTCATTGGCCCATCGCAATTGCGCAAAAACTTTCCTCGCAATCTACTTTCTTTTCGACGGGCGGTGACACGCGACGCGACGCGACGCTTCGCTTCCCAAGTAGACGTCTGGTGTTTTCGGTGCTTTTCTCAAGCAACAGGAGAGTATATTTTTGTGCGGGCATTGCTCGATACGTCCCCGAAGATCACCAAAGTATCCCGACCACCAATCCGAAGGGCAAGCTTGATTGAGACTACGACTTAAGTGGATTGGGTTCAAAACCCAAACATCATTGTCCCAAATTGAATTGCGCTGTCTTGAATATTGTTACCACTTTGACTTTCATTCACCTACCAGATATGCAAACTCAGCTTTCCACAAAACAACAATGGCAGACATCCGTTCTAGAACGTTTCGAAAGCTGGGTTGTGTCCAAGTTGATACTGGAAGCTGGCCGGCAAGGACCAAACGTGGCAAAAAGCATACCGCCGTGTCTCATCCATGCGACGAAACAGACTAGCCTACGAGTAAGGAAACATTGATTCACAAAGAGATAGGAGGGCAAGTAGTCTCATGCGGGTTTCAGGTCAAACAACATAACGGATGCCATGCAGGACATGAACTCCTTGAGGCCGGTGATGATAGCGATGAAGACGATGACGCTAGCCTGGGTCTACAAGGGCTCACATTCGGTGCCCGCACTCGGCAAGGCGGTGATCCAGCGGCAGATGGTGCCGGCCGACTAATGAAGCGCCCCAAGTTGGACAATCAGAAGTCTCCGAAGTTGGCATGCCCGTTCTTGAAGCATGACCCAGAGCGATACCGCACTTACAAATCTTGTACGTGGTCCGGTTGGCCGACTGTCCATCGAGTCAAGTAGGTAATCTATTCGCCCAGCTGCTATTCGAAAGATTAATCAAGGGTCACCGCCAAAGAGAGCATCTTTTCAGGAAACACCTGATGCCCCAGTTTACGTGCACTCGCTGCAGCCAGGCTTTCGCGTCTCAGTTACAGCTGTCTAATCACCTGCGTAACGAGATTCTTTGCCCAATCACGCCTCAAACACAAGATGGCATCGATGCGGATCAACTCCGATTGCTTCGGTCGAGGAAAGGACAAGGGGGGGTGTCTGAAGAGGAGAAATGGGTTAAGATGTATCTGATCATTTTCCCAGATGACGATGCTGTGCCATCGCCATGTGAGTCCCTCTGCACCAATTAAACTATCCACCTTCTTAGTCGACTAAACCTATCCAGATCATGACTCAAGCGACAACGTCTCCGGGGAGTCGCCGTGTCCGGCCGAACCCGATTGTAAACAGTTTGAGCAGCTGCGTCAGTATCTTGTTCAAGAGGCCCCCGGACTCCTACAATCCCGATTGAAAACCTTGTTAAACGGCACGAGACAGGACGATGTCGACGATGGCAAACTGAAAGAATTTGCAGAAGACTTCTGTGCAGAACTAAATCGAAACTTCGACGTTGGAGACACGTCACCTCGTTCCGAGAAGCCATCGACAACAAAAGCTACATCAGAACAAAGCGATTATATGTCTGGTGGCTTGACCACGGGCAACTCGTCGGGCCTTGACCTCACTTGGCCGCAGCTTGACGTACTCAGCCAATCTTATGTGGGCACATCGCGCACACTGCAGCCCCCGGCCCTGGCTAATGATTTCGGCTTTGATTTTTTGCTGGGCAACCCAGATTCATTGCTTCAGATGGACGACCAAAGCCACCTGCAGCCGCCAGGGCAGTAGGACTCGGAAAATAGCCGCGGAAATAAGAAAAGACAAAATAGACGGTTGACATGAAACGGCTGCTGATTTTGGTTTCTTTCATTTAACTGGAAAAGCACTGAGTCGGAAGGGGAAAGAAGAAGAAAAGGATAACATAATAATTAAGGAGATATAAGTGTGTTAAGAATCTAGTTCTTTAACTAGTCTAATTTATTATGTACAAACTTCGCCCAAACCGTCCCGCTATTTCTCACATATATGTATATATACATATACTACCTAGTTGAGAAAGGTCGTTAGCTGCAAAGGCTCCAGAACACGAGAAACAACTGGGGAGAAAAAGCATTTTATATGTTAACATGCTTTTTTCAAGACATATAGTCACAGCATGAAAGATTAAACACGATCTCCATATTAACCACCATTTGGTCACTGCTAAATCGGACGCTCAAGGGCTATATAATGTATATCATGATAATGATGGCTATGGAGGATTGTCGCGACTTCTTTTTTCCTTTCTCTTTTTTAAAAAAATAAAAATAAAAAGGGCGGACATCGATTGCCAATCGGTTACCAGTAAGGTAATTTCTCCGAGCAAATATCACTCTAAAACTATTCGTTCTTGGTCGTTCATTGTTTTCTCTGTTTATTGCCCGGAGTAACATACATCAATGACAGTTCGTCTTTGGAACAGGGGGGCTAGGAGTAAGAGGTAGTGGGATAGACAAGAGCCACAAGCGTGAAGCATTGAACTCGGTACTTGGTCGACTCGTGCTCTTAAGTAGTGGGGTTGTTAAGGCTGGCCCACAGCCCATAGGTACTTAGCCTACCAGGTAGGCACACGCCATCTTCTGACCGAGACGAGTGCAGGGATGGCCCGTGCTTGCGTGTGCTGGCATGTCCTGTCCTGCATTTCCCGGGTCAATTGGGTCGATGCGGCCATGTGCCGGCCCCAACCGGCGGTGATTGGCCTAGGGCAGCTGGAAGCCAACCAAAAGACCCCGGCAGCAACAAAACAAATTTCCAGCTCACCCGTAACGCACCTATCGTCAACACCCTGCTCTCTGCCCCAACCCAACCAACTTCATCACGAACACCACCAACACCGCCGAGCCTAACTGTCATTCCTCCTCACCACAACCACATTCACACCCGCAATTGCCTATCATGTCTGTCCCGGCCTTCTCTGACATCTCCAAGTCCGCCAACGACGTAGGTCTCTCTCTCTCTCTCTCCACCCCGTCCTCCACCGCATCTCGAGATATTGCGCCACCCGTTTGCCCACGGCCGAATTTCCCTCACAGCCCTATTCGGCCATTGACGCACCACAGCTAACCATTGCCGTCGCAGTTGTTGAACAAGGACTTCTACCACCTCTCTGCCGGCACCATCGAGGTCAAGAGCAACACGCCCAACAATGTTGCCTTCAAGGTCACTGGCAAGAGCAGCCACGACAAGGCCACCAGCGGTGCTGTATGTCTACCTCCGACGGCCACTCCCCCGCGCGCATCCCGCGCATTGCCCTCCCTGCCGCAACCGAGCGGGCGCCTCGCGGACTACGGCTACTAACGCTGGCTTCTTGAAACATAGCTTGAGGGCAAATACTCAGACAAGTCGCTCGGTAATTCAACCTCTACATCTTCCTCTTCGAACCGTCGTGCGCATCGAAAAGTTTCGAGGCGGTCACCGACGAGCGTTTCCGTCGCACTAGGACCAATTCAGATGCTTTCCCACAACAATCGTCACCGCCTCATTTTCACCGTACTTGCCAACCAACGGTACAGCTTGCTAATGGTATATCGCCGCGCAGGCCTCACCTTGACCCAGACCTGGAACACCACCAACGCCCTCGACACCAAGATCGAGCTGGCCGACTCCCTGGCCAAGGGCCTCAAGGCCGAGACCATCTTCCAGTTCCTGCCTGCCACCAACAACACCAGTGCCAAGCTCAACCTCACCTTCAAGCAGTCCGCCTTCCACGGCCGCGCCTTCTTCGACCTCCTGAAGGGCCCCACCGCCAACGTTGACGCCGTCATCGGCCACGAGGGCTTCCTCGCTGGTGCCTCTGCTGGCTACAACGTCCAGAAGGCTGCCGTCACCGGCTACAGCGCCGCCGTCGGCTACGTCGCTCCCCAGTACAGTGCCGCCATCACCGCCACCGACAACCTGAGCGTCTTCGCTGCCAGCTACTACCACAAGGTCAACAGCCAGGTCGAGGCTTCCGCCAAGGCCGTCTGGAACTCCAAGAGCGGCAACGCTGTCGGTCTCGAGGTCGCCAGCAAGTACCGCCTGGACCCTGTCTCTTTCGCTAAGGTTCGTTTGACCACTCCACCGCAATTGGTGTAAGCCGGCCTGCGAAGCGCTACTAACCAATGAAACAGGCCAAGATCAACGACCGTGGTGTCGCTGCCGTCGCCTACAACGTCCTCCTCCGTCCCGGTGTCACCGTCGGTATCGGTGCCTCGTTCGACACCCAGAAGATCGACCAGGCTACCCACAAGGTTTGTCCGGATACATTCCCTTCCCACAAAATACCTGACTAATAGCGCTGTTAAAATAGGTTGGTGCTAGCTTCACTTTCGAGAGCTAAATGGTTCGCAAGAGTGGATAGACATTGTGATTTTGGAGTCGAACTCTAGATAGGATGAAAACTCCGAGGGGTTAATATCGCTCATACCCTCTCGCCCGCCGTGTATCTTATATAAGTCAGGCAGATCTCGTTGCATTCCGGTCGGCGGCCTCTCTTAAATGTAGATTAGAACGCAGAGCTAACGAAGATTATAATGCCCCTTATGCAAGAATGTGTGTAATCGTGTGGTTCTACACATCTCTGTAAATAAAGTCTCGCTATATGCAACTCGTCTTGACCAATGGTTTATATGCACAACGTCCTTCTTGGGTGGCATTCCCAGCTTATATACAGTCTCTCAAATGCGCGCATCTACAGAGACGCGATATAGGTTGTCGATTCGGGGGTTGTACATCAACCATTCCCCTTCTGCGCGCTGTTCTTCTCTTTCGGCTTCCGAGCGGCCCCGTACCAAAGCCGACTGATGACAAAGGGGCCCACGAAACTCAACAGAAGCACACCGCCGATAGCGAAGAACATGCCCGCGACGCCCTTCTCAGGCTCGACAGTGACCGGCCGACCATGCTCATCCGCCGCCGCCGCCGCCGCCGCACGCCGCGCCTCTCGACGCCTATCGTTGTGCCGCCCCGTGCGCTGGTGGCCCTCCTTGTCGAAGTGCGGGACGTCGTCCCTGTGGCCGAAGGGGTCCTGCCCGGGGCCCATGCCGCCCACGCCGGTGCTCTCCTCGTGCGCGGCCCGCCGCTTCTCGGCCTGCGCGCCCCAGCCGCCCGACCGGAAGAAGCTCGGCGGCGGGCCCTGGAACGAGCCCCGACGCCTGCTGAGCCCCGACGCGGGGCGTCCGCCGGCCGGCCCCGTGGACGCGTACGACGAGGCTTTGTGTCTGTGCGAAGGGCCGTGGGCGGGAGAGTGGTGGTGGGCGACGGTGCTGCTGCTGCTGCTGCCGCCCATGTGCTCCCGGTCGTATTTCGCCCGCTTGCTGGGTGATGACAGGATCGAGTAGGCCTCGCTTATCCGCATGAACCGCCTCGCGGCCGCGCGCCGCCCTGCGGCTTCGTGCAGGTCGGGGTGGTGCGTTTTGGAGAGGTTGTAGAAGGATCTGCGGAGTTGAGATGTGAGTTTCGTTTGTGAGGGCCGAGGGCGGCATTTCCGTGAGATGGAGAAAGAACGGGGAAAATGCGAGGATCGTACTTCTTGATGTCGGCCGGGCTGGCCGTGGGCGCGACTTTCAGGGTCTCGTAGTGGTTGCGCGCATTGTCGATTGCGTCGTCCCGGCGGGCGGCGGTGCTGTGGAACGGACGGCGGGTATTGGTTCTGCGGAGGACATTGTGCTGCCTTTGGGGTGGCGTCGCGCTCCTAGGGAACAGTCCTGGTCCGCGGAGTGTCGGGAGCGCAGGTGGAGGGTATAGGAAGAGACAGAGACATCGGCGCTGGATTGGAGCTGGAGCTGCCAGGAGGGACACAGCTGAGCGAGCGGGCATGCCTCATCCCGGAGATCGCCGCATCGAATGGTGCTCTACTCTGGCTGTGGAGGGAAAGAATTGGCGAGAATGGTGCGTATCTAGGAGTTCAATGTTGGCGGGCTAATTGGCGAATGGGTGAATTATTGTGTTCAAGGTAAGAGTGACGACATTGATTGAGGCGCGTGCTTTCCGTTGTGGCGTTCGTTGCGGTTGGGTTAACTCCGGCCTGGTGGTGCTTACCTAGGTACCCGGTTTGGTGCAAGCTTCAATAGATGCATGCTGGTAGATGGATATCAATCGGAAGCCGCATCCATGCACGTGGATTAGTAAGGGGCCGTGTTCATGGTGACTACCTACCTACTGTAAGGTATCATTGCCTTGTTGATATATCCAGCATCGACCTACCTACCCAGATACCTGTCTACAAGACACGGTCATCGGCTCTCCATGAGGCTTTACGAATAAATCAATTCTATATCACGTTCAACCAGGCGCTTAAGGAGACTGGATTATACAATGGTCTTCGCATTGTATTGCCAATGCCATATGCATCCTGCAGGACGAATACTGATGGGGTAGGACAGAAGCAGAAACCAAGCAGGGTGCCTGTCATGGCGCCTCGAAGAGAGCTCGCGGAGTAGGATGCCAGCGCACGTTCATGGCTCGATATCGCAGACACGGTAAAGGAAACAGAACATCGAAAAATGGAAGCCGTACTTCTGAATCTGTCCCTTCCAGTCGATAATAGCACAGATGTCTTCACTGGCGTTATGAGAGTATGGAATACAGCGATGATGGCCACGGACAATCTCTGCAAAGGGATACCCCAACGGGTTTATAATGGCGCTGCCATTGTTGCCATCACATCATGGCATCTCTATCCAGACGTGGATGTGTTTGGGGATAAAACAAAATGTGTCACACAGAAGGACGTGTTGGCCTCCGCTGGTGGCCGTCTGACAGTGGGGTTAGAAGATGCAGATCCAGAATCTACGATCGGCGTTCACTGGTCCCTATCGCTCGCCAACCTACGTTTTTACGGCGATCCAGTTCCAACTACCTCCAATATGACCGATAGGTCTCGGATCTACTTTCAAGATCTGACACTGGTTTGCCTGGGCAGTCTGTTTGCAACCTGGGAATCTGAGGACTTCGATCCTCGCTTTGACCAAGAAAAGGGCGCAAGGTTCATTATTGCATTGTGGAAAAGCATAGAGCGCAAGGTATGTGTGATTCAAATAGTGCATCCAAAAATCCCGCGTTACTGAAAAGCCCCATTATGTCTTTATAAACTGCGCCTTTGCTAACAGACTATGGGATGGTGAAGTTGATGAACTGCATTGCTAACTTGAAAACGCTCATCAACGGCTTTATGTCTTTGTTGATACTCATAAACAACTGCCAACAGAATTGGCTGTTGAAGACGTGATATCAGTGCTCGACTCCGACATGCTAAATGCTATATCCACCATTTTTGAAATCTACCGCCCATACAGCCTGTGTAGCGGTGATGACCTCATATGGGTGGTAGACCCAAAGGTTGCACGAAACCGCGAGGAAGCCACCCCCCGCGAATCTTTTGCGCCAAACCCCAAGTTGAATATAATTAGGGCGCAATGGCAACCCGCCAATGCTTGTACGGGCGCCTCACCTGAACCATACGAGAACCCGGCCACGTGGTTAGCGTGTTCTTTGAAAGCTCTTTCGGTAGCAGCGGACATCTGGCCATCCCATACCAATGCCAATATCTCGTTGAAGGTCATCGAGCGTAGTTTATGGTCGGCCCTATGGATTCCAAGCTTCATACAGTACCCTGAGACGCACCGTATTTCACAAACATTTTCCTGCATTGCCATGTTCGAGACCGGTGATCTGATTCTTCCGCGTAAGGAGCTAAAGAATGTTTTTGCCATGGCGATCAGAAATACTATCTACGTCGCAGCCTCGCTACTTGCTGATTCTGGTACGAAATGTCTACCATGCGAGTCACGGATGATTGTTGGAAACGCTGGCCGCCCAGGCTTGTCAATGATGATCCCAGCAGTGGACCCAATTTTACGATCGCCCAAATTAGAGTCATGGAGTATGATAAACCACGAACTGCTCACAGCTGATAGCAAATGTACAGATATGTTCAACAAAACGAGCCTCCACCTCTCCTTTACAGGCTTCGAGCAACCAGTTGGGAGCGCTCTCAAACGGGGCGCGCAGGACTTGGCGGCCTGTTACCTTGAGACGGTCGTAACAGTCTTCGATGGAAGTGATAAAGTTGGGGACTTAGCCATTCCCAGGGCAATACAGGGGAATGCGATCGTGAGACGGCTTCCGAATTCTGCGTGTTCCCACTCTCTACGACCATTACAATGCCCCCCGATGGCTCGCCGTGGATTCTTGGGCAGAACTTCTCGTGATGCCAAGGCAGAAAACCTGCATAATCAGAGCGCATGGAAATGCTCTATCTCGATTAGCTACTTGGTTGGCCCGTAGCCAGAAAGATTTTGAATGTTATATATTGCCACCTGATCCATGTTACTTTTGTGTGGAGGACGGACTCAGGGGGCGGCCTCCGGATGTAGATTCGGTGGTTCCCATTTGCTGGGGGTCCGGTTGGTGGAATGCTAGAGCTGGACCTTGAGTTAGGGCACCAAGAAGTTGGATATCTCTATATCTTTCTATGGGAGGCATATATCGAGGTAGACTGCCTCATTCAACTTTTCGATTTGCTACGTATTATCGAGTACCATGCACGTCTTGTTTCTTTTCCTATCTGATTTGAGTGGTCAGTCGAAAAAGCTTAACTCAGACAGCTTTTAACATGTTGCGATAGGGACGGTAATAATCTCTATATCTTCGTTGGATCTTTTACAGGTTCTTCTAATTTCCTAAGAACAATCATTAAATCGCAATTCTTACCTAACTAGGACTACACGCACTACCCAGGCATAAAACATACATCTTAGCTATCGGAAATGAATCGCCAAACAGTGATATTGGAGACTGAGACTCCCAGGAGGTCACGTATATTAGTTTTGCAGTAGCCTGATTAAGTGAATATTGGGATGTGCATGTCCTCGTTCCTATTTGCCAGCGGACTTAATCGCCAGAAATGGTTCCGCTCCAGCCCTTAGCTTTCTCAATGAAAATCCATCTGTGAACCATTCCACAATTAAAACAATACAATTCATATTTTGAGGGTGGCGGGGAAATGTTATTCCCGCTCTTCTGGGCCTTTGAAAAGGTGGCTCAAGCGCTTGTGATTGGCATCGCTCGGCATTACATAGATACGCGTCTTAGCGCGTCTCTCCTGAACGGAAACTATAACAATATACATAGTATACTATTAGACATTTGCGTCCAACAGATGCCCTTTGTAAAAAATCGCAATTGCATTAGCTTCCTCATTCTTCCCTTACATCTCCTGCTCTGCTATCACAGGTGTAGTTTAATCACCATGCCTAGGAAAGCGACAACCGCTGCTTCGACTGCCGCGAATCGCGATCGCGACCCAGCGCCCAAAAGAGGAGCTAAGAGGAAGTCCACCGATCAGGACTCCACTACCACAGCTGAAGGTGGGAAAAGAGCCAAGACATCAGAACCCGCAGCACCTGAGGTCTCGGAAGAGGAGAAGGAGCAACAACGGCCGCGTCTCACAACGCCGGATCTCGAGTTCGACTACGACAAAAGCCAGCTGCGGGACCCGCGACCAACCCCGGGGCGCGTGCGGCGGCCGCGGCTCGAAGAGCGTGAATTGACAAGCGATTTCAAACAGCGCTTCTCCGTCCCCGTCCCGGAACCGGTGGCACGGAAGGGTATATCCCGCGCCGCCCAGAAAGAACTACTATGCACAGAGCAAGCCTTGCTCGATCCCTCGGCGACATCCCACGACCTCTACGTCTGCCACAAGAAGGGTCCTCGGGGCGGGCCAACATGCGATCCGGCCGGGTTCAAGCTGGACTACGATAAAGTCGCCGAGTGGATGAAGCCCAAGCGGTACAGCAAGTCGCGCATGGTGGGCGGCACGGCGAGGGGGCTTGCCAGGGGCGCGCGCGAACAGCGTGAGGTCTTCGACTGCTTCTTCGTCGCGGGCGACGAGCCGGACGCCAACACCGCGCTTACCGCGCAAGACTACGTCAAGGACCACATCTCGAAGGACCTGGGCGTCCCCTGGCACCAGATCGGTCCTAAACAGGCCTGCGAGTGGCAGGAGAAGGGATTCGAGAAGAAGAAGTTCTCCGAATGGTGGCGGGAGCCGAACGCGGAAGAGCGGAGGCGCATGCTGAAAATGTTGGCGGGCGGGAGCTTGCGGGCAGACTTGTAGGGTGGTCCTCGCGAGGCGGGCTACTTACTGGCTTTCTCGGGGTACAAAGTTGAGCCCTGGATGGCCATGTACGTGTCGATTTGTATAGTATTATGTTATCATCCCCCACCTAGTGCCGCGCACTTTGATGGCTGCCAATTTTGTATCGGCCAATTATACAAATCGAATCTAATGAAGCTGGATAATCGAACTGATCGAACCGACGATTTATTATTGGCTACATGGGCGGTCCTTGCACAGGGATAGAAATATCTTACGCGCACGCAACTATGTGGCAGTCCATTATAGGTTGGACGATGTATGAAGCCCCAATTGTATACCTAGGTATCTAGTATATATAATATAGCATTCGGGCGGTGGCCGAACGATCCTTTGCAAACACATCTTCGTCTAGGTAGGTTCGGCACCCGACCCGACCCGACGGGACGGGACGGTCCCGCGCCCACGTGGTCAAGACATATATACCCAATGCAACCCAAAACGTTATCGGTGCCGAATTTCACCTTATTGGTACCTAGCTCCGGTAGACTTTGAGCCCAAGAAACGAATGGTTTCTATTACTTGTAGGTAGCCAGGTGCCAGGAATATCCTGTATTGAAAGGTCAGCCACCTGGATGGGTTTGGACCCTCCCCCAAGTTACATCTCACCCCCTCAATACCACCCTCCTGGGGGGTCATATTAAGCTATACCGCAGAAACCTTAAGCGAGTCTGGGGCATCAATCAATTAACCCCTCACCCGATCACTCAATCTTGATCTCGGGTTCGCAATATAATTAGAACCGCCCAAGAAAGCGTGAAACGCCATAACCCCTCATCCCTGCCATATAACCATAAGGCTTATACTGAGACAACCCCGTCCTTAACGACCAACTTACCTGGTAATGGTAAATGGATCTGGCACGGACGACGGTCAACAGGCTAAATCGCAAGCTCATGCATGAGTATAAAAGAACCTCATCCCTTGAACTTCGCAAACGTCAAAACAACCTTATCTGAACATCCCGTCTACATAATGATGCCTTTTGAGTTTGATCACCTTACCATAGCAACACCATAAAAGCACAGCACTCTTCACCAACTGACATCTAGCTCAGCTCGAATAGGTGAAATCGATTGATTCAAATGCAGCACTATTCCTATGCCGTGCTATACTATGCCTGGAGTCATATCTAATCCTAAGGGCCATGACTCTATTTTATGATTTTCCCAAGTCATCATCAACCAGCCCAATGAACATTTCCGTTCGTCTATTTCCCCTTCCAAAAACGCCGTGGTATGAAGCGCCAAGACATGCCAGGTCCAAGAGCCCAATCGAGTGGGTCTCTTCGTCAGGACAACAGAAGACAAAAACACGCGAACGAAGGAGCTCATCCCAAACGAGCCTTCATGAAAATCGCTCCAGGTGTTATTACATGCTGCGGGGAGAATGGCGTCTCTCGCGATGTGTTTAGGTGATTCCGACGGGTAAGTGAGCTTGATACCCGCTCATAGCTCCGGAATCTTCCAGGCTGGTTCTTTGCATTCGCCCATGGCCTCTATCCAGTCATGTATACCTTTGAGATACCACCCGCTCGTCCATTTCGCCTTCTCACCCTCCTCATCTTTGGGGTTTGGTTTCGGCTCTCCAAGCTTGAAGCTCTTCGAAGTGCAGCACACCTCATCATGCCAGCGATATTGAAAGCAATTTCGGTCGAGCTGCTTCTTCTTGTCGTCGGAGTCCTCGTCTGGAATTTCTGTCTCGCACACTTTGGCGCAATTCTCTGGTGATTTCCACGCCTCCTTCTCAACGTCGCTCATTTCATCTTCTTTCTTCTGACGATCTTTGGCGTGGTCGTCGGCACGCCCTTGTGCGTCGGGGTCGCGATCGATATAGCAAACATCGTCAGATCCATTATCCCAGTTTTCACGGGTCTTCTGCATCTTCGGGGCAATCAGGCTGTCGTACAAGTCCCTTATCATCAAAATACGCTAATTGTCAATGTCAGTCCAAGTTCAAGGACACGGATCTTCAACAGATTATTCCTCGTCGAGATTGTAGTTTAATTGCTTGGGGTGCCCATCCCAGGTTCATACTTACATCCGTCTTGCGTGTTTGCTCAAATTGCCACACGGTGCTGATCTCCTCGGCATTCATGTGATGCATCGTCAGGATCGGCTCACACCAGTGATTTCGGCCGTAGGGTAGAGTCGTCGGTTTCTCGCCGTTAATCATTGGCCATGTTTGTCGAATTTTGATGCCTTCATGCTCATCCAAAGCCAGCGCAACCAGTAAATCTCCACAGCACTCCCGAGTGCCCTGGTCGGTGTACTGGCTGGTGAGATTGGTGTGTTTTTCGACCAGGTGCCCCAAAACGCCGCCACTGAGGATGTACCCTGAACCTCCATGCGCGAAAGGCCTATTAGCAACAAAGGAACGGCTGCCCAAGTAGATCTTTTCGCGCGGGTTTAAACCAGACTTCTTCTTCAACCAATGCATCATATTGGCCCAGAAAACGTAGGTATCTGCTTCGGCGAAAATATACCAGTCACGTCCCGGACGCATCTTCCATGTTTGCTCGATCATAGGCAGGAACTTGTATTTATCTAGATTCCATGCGCTCTGTCTTTGGTCTTTGGCGTCTATGCACAGCTTTTGGGAGACGACGCACTCCTGCTGAGTACGGTACAGCTCGAAATCGGTAATCCTAGCCTTGTCGGCCTCGTCAATCACGGAAAGCGCGTCATATATGTGATATGGGCCCATTTGCTGTTCCTGTCCAAGAGTTAGCACACCCAGCACAGCTCTGGCTATAACCGGGTAGTCAATTCGTGATGTGCCATACCATGTCGGAGAAGATGAGGAAATTGTCGGGAAGACACGACATCGTGGTGAGAAGCTGGGTGGGTATCCTGTCAAAAGCTTCTGTGGCGCCAGTTTTCATGACGAGGAGAACGCCATCTGTGTCTGGAAAGCGAGCGCAGGTATTGCTCGTGTTGTAGTGTTTTTGAACCAGCTGTTCGTTATCTGGGTTGTAGAGGGTGTTATCGTACACGGGGCGAGAGAAGTAGCTTGTGACGCCCTCGTAGTAATCGCGGTATTCGAACTGCTGCCATTGAGGACGGAGATGGATGTAGGTTGCGACAAACGTGACGACGGTGACAGCGCCGAAGATGCGAAGACGCCGAGAGCTCGGCGGCGCAATCATATTCGTAGAAGGTCTGGGGCGGGCGATATGGTGGCGTGAGGGCCGGCTTCCGCCAGGAGTCGAAAACACCAAGAGAAACGGACACGAGAAGCCGAGTTAGGGTGGTTACCAAGAACGGGCAACATTAAAACGATGTAGGTCAAAAACGATAGACAAGAATAACTCAAGAGGACGCAGGCATGAGACGAGTCAGTGGGCCATCATTGTCGCCGTATAATGCAAAAAGCAGAAGCAAGAAAGGGGACCGACTTCCAATCTAGGCCGAGGGGAGAGAAGCGAGTTGGCCAACCAGGGAAGATGAGGCGTGAGGATGGGAGTCTCCAAGTGATGGTGTGAATCAAGGTGGAAGCTGGCAGTACTTAGATCTGTACTGGGGATATGTAGGTGTAGCCGTACTGTATCCGGACGTATTGCACGAATGTAGGTACGTAATGTTGCGGGTCCTATCGACCTTGCCGTCCATTTCGATCGCCTGTTGTACCCTACACCTGGGCAGCTGTGGTGCACTTCGGTTACTTACATCTGTAGTACCTTGTACAGTACAATTTAGATGCAGTGTTCTGGGAAATATATCTACAGGGGCAGTAGCAAACCCGTATTCTGCGGTACAAGTGCTAATATTAGCCCCATCGGCCCATTGCTTTTAGTGTACTGTAGACGGAATGACGCACTTCTGCAGTGGTTTAATTGGTGTGATCGGGGATGTTCTACGCCACCACCACTATACGACCTTTGGTGGAGGTTGCCTAGCTCGGTTCAGACTCGGTTGTGAGCAGCGCAGGCAGGTACTTATGATGCAGCGCACAGGCTGTGCACTAGGCACTGCTGCGGGCGGGAGCACAACCTACCTAATTGGGTCTGGTCTGTTCTAGGTCGCCGGATGGCAAATCTGAAACAAATTAACCCCTGCCGGTTTTATGGACTGAACCCGATTTTTCGGTACTGCCGGACGCCAAGCCGCTACTACCTTGAGAACATCGTGTGCTTTGTCTGGCGTGTGTGGCACATTTGTTTAATATAACTGAGATCAGATTAATCATTTATAATTGAATCAGTGTTGAGACTAACTGAGCTACAACATCTTACGGAGTCTTGTTCCTGTTCCTGTATGACAGTCAGGAAGCGAAAATTGCGATCAGCTTAGAGAGCGACCCAGCGGGTTCTCGACGTACAAAATGCACTGTACGTTAGTATACTGTACACATTACAGTGCCACATATCAAAATAGGCTGCAGCCAACAAACAACCTGGAAATGCCATAAGCAGAACTGACACTGACACATGTATGCAAGACAAAAGGGGGTTAACCAATCGGCCAAAGTTCGGCACTTCTACGAAATGTGTTAGTTCGTGACATACGCCCAGAATCAAGCAAGTGCACCCACACTGTATGTGCAACAAAACCAACTGAGAGATTTGCATGATTCTGACAACACGCCACGAGAATACCGCACCATGCATTGCCGAGTGCAACCATTGTCAGTGTACGGTAAACCGCGTTGAATTTAAAGTACCGTGAACCTGATCGCCCATAACTCGTCCAGGTTGATATCGTGTCACTAGCTCTACTAAATCCCCCAGAGACTTAAGGAGGAGGCACCAGCACCCTTTTCTAGCCACCCTACCCTGTAGGCCTACCAGTCGTTTTAACGAATCTACCCGCCAAGCATCAAGAAGCTGGCCAAATTAGCTCGCCCAAAGCGCCTTACAAAGTAAAAGTACCTAATAAGGATGGGCAAAATCCCCAAGCTAAGTTACACTCCCTACTTCTGGGCTATACACTGAGCATAATTATATTCATAACGTAGTCTTGGGTAGGTAGTTTTAATTCTAGCTATCATATACTTACAATCATGACTTCGTATACGCCCTACTTCACAAGTACCAGGCGTAAAGAATTGGCTACAAAAAAATTGCAGCGTTTTTATCGACTTCTGTCATCTCCTTTCTATTTTGAGATCACGGCATTGTTGTTTCGATACCCGGTAGGCATATCCACGCCAACGTAACACCAGTCGGGATCAATTGCAACAGCTTCTAAGCTTCCAGTGCCCTCGGGAGCAGAACCGGTCCATCAATTGGTTAGACTGGCGCACATATGCCGACACGAGGGGGTCCATTTCCCGCGCGCTCAGCAGCATCAACCCACTTTATCCTGGGAAGTACCTTGAACTTGTCCACCGCTTCACTTCCAGTAATCGTGGCGACGGCTCGCTCGATCAAGCGCGTAGCCACCGTCGTGTCGCGCACAAAGTTCCTCGCTCCCCGCATGTTACTCGAGTCCCGCACAGAACACGTCTGACGCACGTATAACATGAGATTTCCAAGGAGATCCTTTGGCTTCGCCGTCTCCGCTTCGTCTCCCCGCTGGGGACGATGCTCGCAGGCCGATGGACGACAACATCCTCATGAGCCATGCGCTCAAGTTATACCTCATTCACCCACTTGGCTGCCGTGTATCCATCGACGAACTCGCTGTCTCCCTTGCCGTCTCTAGGCAGCGGCCACGAAGAGACTCACTCCGGTCCTAGAGCCTCGTGTCCCGAAAGCCGTGCTACGGTAGCCGAAGATACGAAGGTGAAGGGGCACCCGCCGCGGCAGCGCTAGGCGTACCAGCTCTCATATAGAGCCCATATTAGTCACGCATAGACCGTTGTACATTTTGAGGAACGAGACATCAGCGTCTAAGTGTATGATGGCTTTGACCTCGTCCAAAACGGCCTGCATCTCGCTGATGCGATAGACTTAGACATGGGACTGCTGGCTTGCCACTGTGAACGACTGTCTTGGGAGAGAGGGTTAAGAGGTGTTTAGATGTCTGGCGGACTGCCAAGCAGTGCACTCTAGAGGCCTGTTCGCTGGCGACAAATTGGTGTACGATTCCCCTCCCTAGGAAGCCTGGGGTGCCCGTCAGGGCGATGACCTGTCTGAGGTTTTCGGGCCCGCGCGTCTTTCAGGGATGCTTTCCCTGCGAGCTTCGTGACCTCCGACGAAATTGTAATGCCGTCCTCCCAGTCCATGGGCTTACCCTGCGTAGTCGGCACTGGGTTCAAATCGTCGTCAACTATGCGGACTTTGCAATCTGGCTGGACCGAGAGAGTGAATTCCGCATCGTCAGTTGATATAGGACGATGCTATCAGCAGCCGCTATTGTCGTTCCTGCGGGGCCGTAAGCGTTAATCAAGTTTAGGTCTGGCTTATTCAAAGGCTTGAAGGCTTGGACCAAGGACCTCGTCATAGCTCCACCGCCGCACATGACGCGGCGCGTTCAGGTCCGCAACTCGGGTTTGTGCCGAATGCTCGGTCGGCGTGACAAGGGTGAAAGTTATATCTTCGGAGACAATCAAGTCACAGATCGCCGCAGGGTCATGGCGCTTGCTTGCGTCGGCGATGACGAGCACCCCGCCCCATCCGAGGTAAGTGAAGGCTTGCAAGATGGAGATGTCGAACGCATGCGAAGATTGCTGTAAGACAACCTCGTTGCCTTCCCGAACTCCCTATCTCGGAGGGGTTAAATTCGAACAGATTCCTGTAACCCTGGTGGTTTAAGACAATTCCTTTTGGTACGCCCGTAGAACCGCTCATGCATGCGATGATGACAGCTATCAACGGCTGTGCTTAGCTTGGTATACGAGGCACTTCACAGAGGCTAGAGATATCCGAGACGTTTACTGATTTTGCCCCCGTCTTCGCCAAAAGGTCGACGTCAGTGTATGTTCGGAGTCGGCCATGAGCTGAAGTCGGCCCGGCCTAACCCGAAGGTCAAGTGGAACACAAGCCGCTACCGAGCGAAGTATAGCAAATAGAGAACACATCCAGTCCACTCCGGACTGCTGACAGATGCCGATAACATCTCCTAGGATGACATGTCGATCTATTAGTTGAGCAGTAAGTTGCTTAATACGGATAGACGTATGCTTATACGTCATTGAAAGTTGAATTGTGTCCTTTAGTACGCGTCTATCTGCATAGGAATAGACGATGTAGTCGATGCGGTCAACCATTGTGGAAGGCCACTCAGAACGGGATTCGGGACCTGCAAGATGTTAGTTTATACCTAGCTTCGTAAAAAAGTTAATTGAATACCTTCTTCAGGGTAAAGAGTAGGCTTGGAGATCTGCGCCGACGGATTTGATACAAACTGCTTTAAGAGATGGAGATAGTTTCTCATTAAAAGCTCTGCTCCTGAGTTGGTGTAAAGATCTGTATTAACAGAGAGGGTAAACCGGTTCTCTTGAACGGCGCCGTTGGTAATATCTAAGCTGTTTGGCCGCTCTGGCGCTAGATCTCGGATGTCTCGTACCTCCACTACTCATGTGCTTCTTCGATGTTCTGCCGCTAATCGAAGAATGTCTGGAATACCGGACTGTGGGGATAGGTCCCGAACAATATGGAGTTCATTGAGAAGGATGTCGAAAGAAACCCGTAAGTTGAAGAATTTTTCATCGCTTGTCGCTTTGCTATCTTTAGCGGCGTTTGTGAAAGTCTGGTCGCTACGTTGAGTAAATCGTAGAGATACCAAATTTAGGAAACGTCTCAGGCTTCGCAATACTAGAAGACGCCGAACTGGCTATTGTCATTTAGACCATGATTATGAGGATTTCAGAAGCTTCTAAACACTGTCTTCGTTCACAAAGGAAAGCTTGTACTCTAAAGGTGACAAATCAAGAAGAGAATGGTTCCGAGAATTACTCACCATCAGCATCTTTTCGGTTGCCATCAGCCACACCAATGCAGTAGTTGTTGGCCGTGTTGCTGGTGTGGCGGAAGATTAGGGTCCTAAAGACCGCCAAATAGAAGTGAGATGGCGAGATTCGTAGTTGACGGCAGGATTGTTTGATCTTCCCCTTCAACTTGTGATCGATCCTAGCCTTCATGGGTACAAAACCGTATCCCAGTCTCTCTGGCCACGCTACTCTATGGGATAACGCGAATAGTGGGAGTGGTGATGGTACGTTAGCGAAATTGGCTCGCCAGTAGGTTAAGTGGTTTGACCACGATCCATCCGTGTACTGCTACCTTTGTCTCGCAGAGAAGTTAGGATATTATGTTATACTATTATCTTTTGTACTTATTGCCTGTTATACGTGGGTTTAACGTCGTCAAAAGATAGGTTTAAACCAATACCATTTAAAGTAATATAATGGCAAAAAAAGATTTCGCGGATATGTGGGGTAGCGATCATATATAAGAAATAGACAAGTGCACTCTTTAAAAACAATTATTAAATATATATTTAGAAGATTTAACTCCTTAGGTTTAAATTATTAAAAAAAGGTTTTCAATATAGCTATTTATATATATAATTATTTAAAGTAGGGTTAATTCGCTTTATATAGTATAAAGGTTTATATAAACCTATTTATTTATAATATACCCCTTAGTTTTAAAGCTATTTAAAGTTTTAAAGCTAAATAAAATAAAATAAACAAATAAAATAATTAATAAATATAACAATTATAAAAAACAATATATTTTTTTATAGTATGTTTTCCGTATATAATAAAAGCTATATATTTATATTTTTATAATTTTTAAATATAAGTTTATTTACTATTATAAATATAGTTAGCGGTATAAAAAAATAGTTATTAAAACAATTATATAAATATTTGTTTATTTTTAAAAAGTAGCTATAGTTGCTTACTATAATTATAAATAGCTATATAGCTTATTTTTTAACTTAGTAGTTTTTTTTTTTTTAAGCTTTTATAAACGTATTTTTTATAAATAATTTAAAATAATTTTATTACTTGCTATTAAATATAAGCTAACTTTTTTATATTTTTAGCAAAAAAATTAAAAAGTTTGCTTTTATATAAGTTATTTTTTTAGCGCTTTTTAGCGTAGTTTTATTGCTTAATTTAGCTTAAAAAATAATAAACTAATAGTTTATATATATTAATTTATATAAATAATACTATAAACAATATATTAACTTTTATTATTTTTAGCTTATTTTTAAGTTTTTTATAAATATTTTAAAAAATATATATAAAATTAGCGCTAATTATATAAATAGTTTTTAGCATGTTATTTTTATTACTACTGCTGTTATTAATACTACTATTATTAATATTATTGCTGCCGACCTTTATAACGCTATATTTATTATAGCAATTGTTTTAACTGCTGCTAGTTCTACCGGTAACGCGCCCGCTGCTCCGTTATTTTCGGCCGGTTTTGCTATTTTTTGCTGCTATTATTGCTAACTATATATAAAAAACGCTTGCTATTTTATTTTATATATTATTTATTTTACGTTAGCTTTTTTAAGCAGCTTTTTAAACGTTTATTATAATAAAACTTTAAGCGGTTAAAAATACTATAAATATAATTTTAATTATTTTTATAAACTTTTATAAATAGTTTTATTATTTTTTATTAATTTATTAAGTTTATATTAATTTAAATATTTAGTTTACTATATATTATTTTTATAATAATATATTTAGTTATTATTTTTAAACATAATATTTTTAAACTTATAAATAAATATTAAATATTTAATTAACTTTTTTTAAAAAATTATATTTTAATAAATAATAAAAAATAATTTGTTTATATTTAGTTTATTAAATATTATTAAAATTTTTGTTAGTAAAGTTTACTACTGCTATTTTTTTGCGCTTATTTTTACGCTTATATTTATATTTGCTTTTGCTGCTATATTTAGTTTTATTTTTATTTTTATTTTTGCTTTTAAAGCGTACAATATTATTTATATAATAATTTAAAGTTTACTAAATTTTTTTTAGCTTTTTAATTTAATTTTATTAAAACTTTAGCCTATAATTTTTAAAATTATTAAATATTAATTTAAATAAAAGTTTTTTAGTTTAAATATAAATTTTATTTTATTTTTTTAGCTTTATATAAATATTTATATATTAAATAATATATATTTTATAAATTAATAAACGTATAAAAATATTTATATTAAATTTTTAAAAAGTTTTTAGTAAATTTATTTATTAATATTTAATTAATAAATAAATAAGCTATTTTAAAAAAGCTTTTATAGTGTTTTTATTTAATTTATATATTTTAAATATTTATATAGCGTAGTTAAATATTAATTTTTTTATTTTTTTTTACTATTAAATAAATTGTTTATTTTTAGCTAAGCTTTAAACTTATATTTTTAAAAAGTTTTTTTAAAATAATTATTTTTATATTAATAAAGCTTAAGATATTAATTTTAATTGTAGTAGTAAACGTAAATATTATATTTTATTTAATAGCTTTTTAAATAATTATACTTTTTAAAAAAAAAATATATATTTATAAAATAATTTTTTAGTTTTTTTATTATTATTAAATAATATATTTTTAGCTATTAAAAAAGCTTATATGTTTTATTTAATTTATTTATAAATAATTTTTAAATATTTTATATAGTAAAAATATTTAATTATTTAATGTACTATAGCTAAATACTTTAAGCTAAAATTAATAAAATATTTAATAGTTATATTATTATATAAACACTATTAAGCTTAATTATAATTATAATATATAAAATTAATTTTATATATTTTTAAAAAACGTTTATTTAAGCTTTAAAAGTTTTTTAAAAATATTTTGCTAGCTTTTTAAAAAATAAAAAATTTATTAAAATTTAGCTATTGTTTACTAAGTTATAACGCTATATAATTTTTTTAATATATTAATTATATACTAATAATATTTCTTAAGCTTTTTTATTTTTTATTATTTTAATTGTTAAAAACTAGTATATATATATATTATTTTTTTTTATATTTTTTTAATTTTATTAAGTATTTTTTAAGCTTATTTTTTATAATTATAATAATATAATATTAAAAAATTATTTATATAAAATATTATATATATTTTATAATTTTTAAATAAAATAAATAAAACTTTTTTAATAAAAAATTAAATAAAAAACTTTAAAAATAAACGCAAACTTTTTATACTATAATAAAAAAGAATTTTTAAAACTATATAATGTTTTATTAAATAGTATTTTTTTTTTAAAACTATTTAGTAAATTATAAGCTATAAACTTTTTGTTTTTTTTAAAAATATTTAAAAAAATAAAAATTATATTAAATTATTTTTTTTTAAATTAAACTATATAGCTATAGTTATTATAATTTTAAATATTTTTATTATAAATATTATAATATAAATTAATTAAACCATTTTTTTATATTAAAAATTATTATAAATTATTAAATATATTTTATATATATTTAAATAGTTTTTTTTATTAAACTTATAATTAAATATTTATTTTAAAAGTAATAAGTTATATTTAGGTTTATAGCGTAATATAATAGCTATTATTTTTAACTTTTAAACATTAACGATTTTTTTAGCTATATTTTTTTTAAACTAATTTTTTAAAAAATATTTAGTTAAATTTTTTTATATTTTAAAAATTAGTTTAAAAAAATCGTTATAATATATTTAAAGTTGCTAAAATATAGTTTTATAATATTTTATTTTTTATTAATTTATTATTATTATAAATATTATATATAATATTTTATATTTTTAATTGTTTTAATAAATCATTTTTAGCTAATTAAATAAAAAAGTTTTTAAAACGTTTAATTAGTTAAAATTATTTAAAAAACTAATTTTAGATTTTTTATAGATTTATTTAGTAAAAGTAGTAAATATTATAATATTTTTTATATTTTTAACTTTTTTTAAAGTTTTAAAAAACTTTTTTTTAATTTTTTAGCTTAATTTTATTATTAATAAATAAATTTTATAACTATATTATTACTAAGCTAGTTTTTTGTTTATTACTATAGTATTTTTAGCTAAATTTTTTAATAAGTTAGCGGTTATTATTATATTTATTAAATATATTTTTTAAAAAATTATAAATTTTTATTTTGTTTTTTAGTTATTTTTAATACTTTTT
>MU383267.1:475-31928 GCA_022495125.1 Xylaria acuta | reverse complement strand
TATAATTTTAAATGTTTAATAATTTAATTTTTTTATTTTAAGGTATTATAATAAATAGTTATTAAGCATTTTAAAGCTTACGTTAAATCGTTAATAAAGTTTTTTAAATTTTTATTATTTTAGTTAGCTTATTTATTAAAATAGCTAGTAGTAAGTTTTAACAAATAATAAACGTTAACAACTTTTTATTATTATATAATATATATTTTTTAACACTTTATATAAAATAATATAAGTTAAAAAGATTTTAAATAAATATTTATTAAATAATAGCTTTTTATAAAACTTTTAAATAAAGCTTATTTACAAAATATTATTTTTAACATTATATGTTTATTAATATATAAATAGCCTTACTATTTTTTTTTACTTTATAGTAGCTATTTTTAAAGCAGTATAATATACCTTTTTTATTAACTTTTATTTTTTAAATCGTTATAAAATTTTATTTTATAATTATATTTGTTTTAAAAGTTTTCATTTAACAAACAATTTATTTTTATCGACTTTTTTAACCGTAATTATTTATATTTTTAATATTAACTTTATATTTATATACTATATAATAATAATAATTTTATTATTACTTTAAAACTTATATAAGTAAACAATATAAATATCGTTTATATATATATACTGTTTTTTTACGCTTTATAAACCTTACTATAATTAATATATTTAAAAATAGCTTTTATAATTTTTATTAAATAAATATTTGTTTTTATTTAAAAGTTTTAAAATAGTTACATTAAACATTTTTAAAATAAAAAGCTGTTATATAGTTATATTTATAAAAGTTAAAATATTATTAAACTATTATACTTAATATAAATATTTTATAAATAAATAATACCGCTGTTTATAATATTTTATTAATATAAAGTTTTTAAGCTATTTATAATATATTTTTTTAAAGTAAAATTATATTATAACAAGCTTTTAAATTTTTTAAATATATTTATTTATAACTAGTAAGCTTTATTTACGTAAATTATTCTTAAACATATTATAAGCATTTTTTTAGTTATTATAACAATTTTTTTACGTTATAACTTTATAATTATTTTCAAAGCACCTTTAATTTAACTATATTTATTAACCTTTTTAAAAAGTGTTTTTAAAAAATAATTATTATATTTTTATTTTTTAGTTTTTTAACTATTATAGCTTTACCTTTATAAAACGTTATATTTACCACTATAATAATCGTTATTAACTTACGCTTTTATAATAATAAACTAAAATTTTTAGTTTATATTAAAACTTTTTTATTATATTTTATTTAAAAACTTTTGCTATAAAAGCTTATTAAGTTTTTATTATTGTTACTTTTTACGTTTATATAACGTTTATTAATATGTTTACATTTTATAAAGCTTTTTATAAAGTTTTATTAAAATTATAACAAATAATTAATACGTTTAAGTTTTATTATTTAATAGTAAGTTTTTTAAAATAATTAGTTTTTTAAAAAACGTTTAAATATTTTATTAGCTGTTTTTTTTTTACGTTTTATTAAAGCAAAGCTTTTTTTTTTTTTTTTGTTTTATTAATTAAAATATAAGCTTAATAAATTTATTAAACAGTTTATACATAATTATAAGCTTGTTTTTTTTGTTAAAAATAAAGGGCTTTTAAAAAGTATTAATAAGCATATTTAATATAAATCCTTTAGCGCGTTTAATAAACGCGTTAATAAATAAGTTGTTTATTTATATATTAATAGCTTTTTTAGTGTATTATTGTTGTTATTATTATATACACTTTACGTTAAAGCGTTTTTTTCCGCTTTTATATGCTTTTAATTATATTACGTAGTTTAATAAACGCGTTAATTTATTTATAATAATAAAAGCTAAAAAGGCTTTTTAAACTTTACATAATAAACTTTAAACTTAAAAATTTTTTTTACTTAAAAAGTTAATTATAAATATATGCTTAATAAAAACTTAATTATATATTATATTTAGTTTATTTATATATAATATATAATAAAAAATTAACCGTTTAAAAAATAACTTTATATATAACTTTAATAAAACTTAGTTTATAATAAGTAAAATTATAGTTAAACTTGTTATAAAAACTTTTAAAAAAGCTTAAAAATTAAAAATAGTTATTATTATTTATTTTATTTTATTATATAGTTATTTTTTGTTTATAATATTATTTTAATATAATATAACTATATTTAATTTTAATATTAACATTAAAAGTTTAAAAAATACATAAATAATAAATAAACAAAGTTTAAATTAAAGTAAATATTTTAATATATATATATAAAAGCTAATATAAAAAGTATATGTTATTTGTTTTTTTTTACTAGCTATAAAAGCTTTTATTTATTTAAATTTAAAATATATATTAAAGCTAACAATAGTATAATATTTTATATTTTTATATATAATTTTATAGCTTAATTACTTTTAACAAAGCTAAAATATTATAATCTTTAATAAATGTTATTATATAACAAATTATTAATAATCGTTAAAGTAATCGTTTTATAAAAAACAAAAACGCGTATATAACGCTATAAGCTATTTAATAAGCCTAGCTATAATGTTTATATATATAATAACTATATAAAAACTTTTTATTAAATTAATTTTACTTACTTTAAATTAATTATATAAAAGTTAAAAAAAGAAGTAACATGTTTATAAAATGTGTTATAAGTTAAATATTTATAAAAACTTTAAAATTTTAACGTTTTTTGTTTTTATAAGCTAAAAAGATTAAGTTTAAAATAACAAAGTTTTAAATTTTAAAAGCTTAAATATTAAATAATAAAAGCTATTATAAAATAAATTTTAAAAACTATTTCGTTATAAAGCCATTTTTGTTTATTAACATATATATAAAATATATTTTTTTATATTTAATTTTTAATAAAACTGTTATATAATAACCATTAAATTTATATATATTAACCTTTAAGTGTTTTTTTATAATTAATAACTATTTATGTCTTTAAAACTTTAATAAAATCTTTATAATTTTTACATTTAACTTTAATTTATAATAAATATATTAAAACTATAAAATCGTGAACTTAATTTTTATAATAAATTTAATAAACCTACTTATTTTTACCATTTTTTCCCGCTTTTATATAGGTTATATTAGTTAAAAATAGTTTATATATAAAGCTTTTCTATAGTATAAGCGGTCCATGGAACGGTAAGTTATTTTACCTTATATTCTAAAATAGTTATTTAAGTTTATATTTTAGAACTAGTGACTCAGAGTCTCCTTTTTACCTCCTTCCTTCCCATGCGCGGTCTAGGAGAGTTTTGATATGTGCCACTTAAATGACGCCGGAGGTCTTTGATTGCCTATTACAGGCACTTAAGGTGCGTAGAAACTAGGTCGTTGTCGCAATTCAAAATTCTAGCGGTTCCAGAAGATACTTTTGTTATTGCGCAAAGAAACTCCTATCTACTCTACAGAATTTGCCCTTATTTGGTACAGATATAAACCCTAGTCGCCGGGTATTACATCGCATGGTTTCCGTGGTGGTCGTCATAATTTTGAGGGTTCCCATGCTGTGAAGTGCTCGAGATGTATCCGCCCCTTCCCCTCTCAGTGCGCGCTCGTCAGGTCTCTCTGGTTCGCTATGGCTCAAGCATCGCAGGTACTTAGCAGCACGGACCGTTAAGCTTGGTCCGGCGCCGGGAAGCAGTTGAAACGGAGGATCACCCTATCCGAAGTACCCATAGAAGCTGCAATCAGCCGAGAGTAGGCATCGCAAGGCTTACAGCCGAGGTATCGGGTCTAACAGCTCAACCTCGTTGTTGACGATGCATGGGATCCCCATAACCCTGCTGGTGGGGCAATCAACCGTTGCCGGCGTTAGTGGTGTTTCGGGAGACAAATAAGGGGAGCTATCACGAAATCGAACTGAAGCACTATCTGAATACGCCACCGGCACATCTATGACCTTGACAAGTCCGACTACATAAATATCCGGAGTTCCTACATGGTTGCAGAAGAGACTTATCGGAAATATTGAAGGGGAGGTGTAAGGTGGGAGATGGAAACAAGTAGGACAAAGAGCCGGGCGTGGAGGACAGCAATGGATACGATTGCAGAGAGCGGTGTCGCCAATGTTCTCGGTCGTCTTCGGCAATGCGTCTATCATCTGTTGGCTGTAGGTCAGTCGCAGGTTGACCCAAGAGTCGATTCCTCCTGATGCTCATCGGTTATGTTCCTGACTGGTTACGGGTTCGCGTCGTAGATAACGCGACATAAGACTATAGACATCGCTGTCTTCAGGTGTTGGTATAGGTACGTGGGGAATGGGCAGATACACAAATGCCCAAACCATTTCAGATCTCAAACCCCTCGTAGCAATTAGAGTCTCGTCGGGTGCAAGTTTATCTCATTAGAAGCTGTCAAAGTCTCATGCTCTCAAAAGGCTGCTTACAGTCTAGCCACTTAGTGATAGGAGCAGGGCTCTCGCAGCCTACTACCTAAACTCTTTTAAGCATCGTTGGATTGATGTTCGAGCCTACCTATGTACTAGACTTGTTCTAGCAGACTGTTTACGCATATAGCCAAGCTTGACCGGGAACGGGACTAGCCACCGTCGTTCGGTGATTTTTGGCGAACTTGCGTATCCTCAGTCTTTGGGGGGGGACTTTTGGATACGGAAAATCGGACAAGGGTCGGTGCGTTGAGACGAAGATTATCGAGCTCATAACACATACATTGTTAAAGTCTGTCTGGGCTGGAGCCTGTACAATTGGGCTGTGGTTCGGAACCGGCCTCCTTCCATCCCAATAACCAGCGTTTGATGTCCTCGGAATCTATGGCAATTAGGGTCTCTTCCACTACGGCCAGTCTTGCTATTAGAGCTATAAGGAGTTCGGGAGAGTAAAGCTAGACCGGCCTGTTGTACCAACTGCGGCCTCCAACGCCGTGGAATGCATCTCTGGCATTCGTTACAAGCCTGCTAATTAGTAGTCTGGTGTCGGATAACTTGTCTTAACAGGTTTCACGCTGATGGACGACAATGAAGAATCGAATATAGCGAGCTAAGTAAACGCTCATATTGTGGACGCTTCCGTCTTAGACACATGTGTCCGTCAAGCCGAGCATATGATCAACGATAAGATGATGGCCGAGCGAGCACGTGCACTGTGTCGGCCGACTCCCATCCAGGACTAGTCAAACTTAATAGAGTAATTATCTATTTGATCGGCGAATGGATTAACAGCTTTTTGTCAGTGGACGAACCTTGGGTGAATTGAAAAAAGGCCACACGATCGACAACGAGCTAATGTTTGAAGAGGACACCACTAACTACAGAGGCGAAGGGGAAACGATATATAGTCTTGCTTGTTGGGCATGGATGGCATTAGTAGAAGAGACTCCGATATTTGGAGCATTTGATCCGGTCTATTTGAAGTGTTATCATGGTCGGCTGATCTTCGCTGAAAGTTTACATTGTAATCTCGTGCATTAGACCGTCGCATGTTAGGATGCGACCATTATTGGCCTTTTCTCGATTAATATTACCGAATACTTAATTAGAACTTTAACAGTATGTTGGTTTGTGTAATGCTATGTATCGTGTGTGTGGGTAAAATATGCTGTAGAAGGGATGGAGATAGCTACAAGGAATCCACCGTGAGGGGTAGTCTTAACCACTGTCCCAGTCGCACCTGCCACATTTTCTGAAATTGAACACTTCCGCGATTAGCCACTCCACAATTAATCCTCCGCGACGTGAACCCTTCCGCGGCTAGCCACCCCACAATTAATTCTCCGTGATTTAACCCTTCCGCGATTAGCTACCCTACAATTAATTCTCCGCGACTTGAACCCTTCCGCGGCTAGTCACTCCACAATTAATCCTCCGCGATTTCAACCCTTCCGCGATTGGCCACTCCACCATTCATCCTCCGCTATTGAACCCTCGACCTCTCCGCGATCCAATCCCCCGCCATAGTACACTAAGTGGGCGCCCCCAACTTCCCCGTTGTGTCGGACGTGCTTTTATTGCGTCCGCGACTCTACTGTCTGCTGGCTAAGGAGTACAGCAGGTTAGTCCGGCCCAGGCCTGCTACTCTATCTCCATCTATCTCGGCTCCAGCCACGACTACACGTCGCAAACTCAAGGATTACTGCCCTCGCGCCATTTTCGCATTTCACAACTCGACTGACAGTTACGAGCTGCTCCTACTTGACGGTGAAGAAGCCCTTGCTGCTGTCGCCCTGCCAAGAGACTACTACCCCAAGTTAGCTCGTGCGGCCCGGGCCCCCCGATGGCGAGTCGGGTCTCCCATGCGCGAAGATAGCCGATGCCGAGTACGAATGCCGCGTGCGCGAGAATGGCGCTGTCCCAGCTCCGCCTTTATTACATCGCCGCAAGAGGCTATAGGTAGCTCTGCTGTGGTGAGCAGCGGGAATCCTAGACCAGATAACACCACGTCCGGGGAGATGGGCATGCAACAACTCCAAGTGCGCGGGCGGGCGGGCTGGCGTTTAGGTTAATTTGCTGGCTCGCGGGTAGAAGCCTCAACGCGATCTCCCGTTCATACGATTGATTGTATACACGATATGCAGACCTCCAGTCTCGGATCGGGATCCAATCCGTCGGGTCTGTGCGGCAAGAGAGAGGTGTATTGTCAGGGTTTTATGCTCCGGAGTGAAGTTAGGTCACAGGTAGATCGCTGATAGGGAGGGGTATGGGGTAAGGGCTCAATATCATTGATTCTTGAGTCCTTCCCAACAAGTTGGGTAGGCCTCGGGCCTTTATATAACTAGATCACATTCTATATTCACCCTAGGGGGTACCTTCTACCCCACAGCGACCCAATTGCCTGACATGTATTATCCCCGATCCTAGAGCGCGATGACGGGGTAGGGCTCGGCGGTGCGTCTCGACGAGCGGAAACCGGTCGGCAACGATTTGAAGGTGTCATGGGCGCCGGCCGAGAGAGCCTGGGCGGCGACTACGACTATGGAGGTCGATTTGTCCGGGACCAGGTTCATGGCTAGGGTGCCGAGGATTTGGAATGCCAGGCTGATGTGGGGAACGACGATTTCCATCTTCCGCGGACTGCCGGGTCAGCGGATAAGATGCGAGGAGAGGAAGGGGAGGCCGGCGAGCACGAGCATACAGATCAGGGCCGTGTAAGTGTTCACATGGTTCACGGCGAAGAAGATCCAGTCGAATCGGTTTGACGCACCACTGTGGCTGGATAATCTGGGCATCGAGGGCGATGATCTTGACGCCGCAGACGAGTAGGCTTGCCCAGATGACCGGCCCGACCGAGATACTTGTCGCACACCGTTACTAACACATTTTCACAGTGCTGTGCTATGGAGTTTGGTTGGGCCACTTAGTCTGCTGCGTCGGAGGCGGCAATTTAAATCCTCGCCGTCGTGTTCGTCAGTGCCATCACCATCATCTCCCGCCACATCATGGTGTGCGACCGAGATGAAAGCTGGAGGGGGTTGCGGCTGGTGGAAGGAATAGGACGCGACGAGGGATATGGTCAGAGTACACGAAGAGACGGTTGTCGGGCCGACGCCCCAAGGATATTGCCTTAAACGAACAGCACAGAGGGGCCAGGTAGCGGTAGCTCGAGCCAGCAGCAGAAGTGCCCCAATAATGTAAAAGACAGTGGTCCTATTGAATCCCAGACAGCCAGCCAACATTGAATTAGTACTTGAATTGTTCGACTTGGACAGAGAGATGGAGGTTTAGCCAACGTACCGCGTTTCCACTAGAATGGCCAGGCCTGGGAGTGAATATAGTATGATATAGGCCATGGCGATACCTATATCGGCACACTCGAGGATACGAGCTACGATGACCATATTTACGGGCTATGTAGTGCCGGCAAAATGACCTCTGTGTAATGGCGTCAATAATAGAGGCAAGGAGAAGGAAGAGATGAAGACAAGAGTATGTAGCCTAGAAAAAAAAGGGAAGACGAATGAATGATCAGCTTCTCACATGTGAAAAAGAAAAAAAAAGGTAAGTTATGGAAAATATAGATATATGGCAACTGACGAGTACAAGCGTATATTTATTCATCTTCCCCGAAAGCCAGGCATATGGTAGAGTTAAAACAAGGCTTCCAAAGTGTCCCGTTGTTAGCTTTTTCCTCTTCGCCTATAAAAAGAGAGAGATACTAACTTAAACTCGGGTTATGCTAGTATATATATATACGTACCCTGGACGGCAGCGCATAACTCGATTCATCCATTCAAGCGCGCCACGAGCGTCTGGACTTTGGCTGTTCAGCAAGCAATCCACCGGATCTCGGGGCGGTAGCAGGTCCTCTTTTATTGGCATTGGCATATACGCTTCGGCGGACGGCATCTTTCGAGGGTCGGGACGCGGGCCGCTTCGAATAGAAGTCATGCCGACGGTGACGAGAACCGGGAGGACGGCGATATGTGCGGCATCGATAACCTGGGAAGGGGAAAGTGAGTCGGCGTTCGATGTGGGAGCGCGAGGTGCGGGCGGGTGTAAAACACGTACATGTGCTTACTGGTTTCATCATGGTTGTTGGTAATACGATCCGATCACCAGGTCTAGGCGTAATAGGAAACATCTGTTTACCAAAGTGCTTGTAAAGAGAGATGTTTTTTAATTTTGAAAAACAAGGTACAAGTGTCGTGGAGTTGTGGATATTATGCGATCAATCATAGGAAGTTAACCAGTGCACTCTCCAGAAGGGATCTGTAGATAGTGTATTCGAATGACCTCAAGACCAAGTTCTAGATCTACATGAAGGTTGCGAAAGGACATCAGCCTATTTATGAAGGGGATCGTGTGGACTATACATCAGCCGATCTATTATACATTAGATCTCGTGAGACCCACTTGTCCGTGACAACAAGTAAAGGAGAAGGAGAAGGAGAAGTAAGGTGGAGGGTTGCAGCTAGTACAGCGCCATCGACCGTATCACTTCGTCTCCGTCTTCCGTCTCCTCTTCGAGGCTGCATGGATAATCGGGGAGCCACGGGGAGGGGGAAGGAAGGAAGTGCCAAGCCGCGAGAAAGCCGACACCTTGTGACAAGGTGAACGAGGCATATGTTGCACGTAATATACATACTGTTTTCCCCTTTTCTTTATCGATGATTTCTTGTGAGGGGAGGGCGTGCATGTTGCTTGCTGTGGTACGACCAAGTGGGCGTGGACTGTTGGATGCTGGGTATTGATCGAGACAGGGTTTGCGGCCATATAGAAGTTCAACATGAAGCACGACATTGGACATAACTAATATATTTAAAACAGCTGAAGACACCTGAAGCCTCACTCCCCTCTCCGTTTTTAAGTTCCCCTTAATAAAAGGAATACTCACTCTGCCCGTTATCATCACGGGTGCAGTGCGTAGGGAGGGTAAGACAGGGCAGGGCTCTGCTTGGGAGCCAAGTGGAACAATTATTCCCACCTTTTTAGTTTATTGTACTAACGGCTATCTGGACTAGATACCTCGTCTATCGTCGCTTCATGCGGATAGGTGGACCGCCCAGACACTATACTGAACCCCAGCATTCCCGAACGGGTAGCCCAGCCCAGCCCCATCTCCACCGTAGGATCCGCTTGAGCTTATTTTAACGACATCGACCCCAGTCATCAATATCTTCGCGTTCCAAGCACCTGCACTCTCCGAATCAACGACCGTATAGCGTGTCGATCTGGCCTCTTTGCATCAGTTCGACTGCCACACCAGCGTTCATACGCGAGAGGAGTAGTGAGGAGAGACGGAATAGTGACCTAGTAGACCGGCTATCTATATAGTTAATTAAACATGGACGTGTACTGCACCCTAGCTCGGCGCCCACCAGCAAACGATAGAGAGAGTGTATGTGGATTTTATACTTGCCGGAGCAGAGTATTCCGGACAGCACGAGGAGACCAGCAGGTCGAGATGCTACGGTGAGGTGGCTCGGCGAAGAAAACAATTTAAAGGAGAAGAGTAAGAGGGGGGAAGAAGCAAAGCAAAAGGCATCTAAGACGCAAGAAGCTTGTCGACCCTCGACTCTAAGCTCTGCTCGAATTCTTTCACCCCATGCTCTAGCAGACGCGGCTTGCCTGCCTTCATGAGGTAGAATGTCCGCTTTAGCTGCCCCTGCTCTTCCTCCTCTACGGCGGCCAGATCCTCATCGTCCAGTCGGAGCACTTCGGCACTCATCTCGATGGCCGACTTGACGAGGAACCGATCGTGCGTCACAATCACGAGTACACCACTGAACGCTCGGAACGCTCGGCTAAAAGTCTGCACTGTATAAAAGTCGAAGTATGTCTTAACCTCGTTAAGCACGAGCAAGTAAGTATGCTTCCACACAATACAAGCGAGGACGAGGCGCACTTAGACGGGGGCGAGAGATTGGTCAGATCGTGTCCGTTATACCCTTGAGATCTCCGAGGCTTCGGGGAGATGAAGCAAAGTATACCTACCAATTGACCGCCCGACAGCTTGGTAGCAGGAACCTACGAGGCTATGTTGTTAACTAGGTGAAATGCGCCGGGTAGGCTACGCATATCACCCTCGTCCATCTCTCCGCCCGCCTCAGCTGCCAGGGTACTCAGCGCCGTCATCGCAGGGTTGGCCTGTCCGGCCGCCCGCAGACCGTCCACGGCTGACTGGGAGTATTAATACCCTAGCCTGAGATGGGAATAATGATTGACTGTGCCCTTGGTGGCTGGGCCGTGCCAGCAATGAGTTTGATCAACGCCAATTCGCCCGGTCCGTTCAGGCCTACGACTTCGGCCCGGGCGCCCATGTGAACGGCCAGATCGATGTCACGCAGCACCGGTGCTTGTCTCAGGTTGTATGAGAAGGTGACGTAGTCGAGCGACACGAGGGAGCCAGGGAAGCGCAGATCAGGTGCGAGCGGGACCCATATGCGCACAGACGTCTCCTCGGTAGGAATCTCGACGGCCGCACGCTTTGACTCGTGGAAGCGTGTTCGTGGACGGTGTGGGCATCTGAGAATAGGGGCACAGTTGCCTGAGGAAGGGAGGGGAAGGGGGCTGCTGGGCCGAACCTGGCATGTCTCTCGACAATTTGACCTTGGGGCCTTTCGCATTGACCTGCATGTCCATGCGATAATCCAGCCTCTTCTGGCAGGAGACGGCTTGTCGGTGCTTGCTGTCGTCGCCGTGCTTCTTCCAGCATTGATGTCGCTTGAAACGGCCTCCCCCATGTGTGTGCAACCTGCTTGTCCTGGGCCTCCTTCATGCTTAGCAGGTTGAATTTCTGTGACCGTGTGTCGTCTTCGTAGGCGGTGAGGTTTCCGGCGAAGTACACGAGGGACTGGTCAATCATCAGGATGGTCTCCTGGAAGATGTAGTGGATGAAGTCGCGGTCGTGCGAGACCATGGTGGCCGTCTTGCTCTATTCGGACAGACAGTCGATCAGATATTTCTGGAGCCAGATGATGCCGAGGAGGTTGAGAAAGTCGTTCGGCTCATCCAAGGTCATGATGTCGCCGTCTTGGAGAAGCACGCTGGTGAGGATACATCGCATCTGTCAGCCTCCGGAGAGCTCGCGCAGTGGCATGTGGACCGTCTTCTCGGTGAATCCAAGACATAACAGCATCTTCAACGCCCGAGCCTCGAGATCACCGAGGGACTGCTACGGATGGCTAGTCTCTTTGCAGCTTTTCTAAGCTGGAAACCTTGGCTGGCTGGCTGGCTGGCAATCTGCCATGGAATATAGTAGTGCCGGTGGCAAAAAGCAGGGATTCGGCTCCTGGAGTTCGGGTTGCAGCTCCGCCAGCAAACGCGCCGCCTGGGCGATCTCATCCTGGCACTCCTTTGATGCGACGGGCTCTTCTATGTTGTCGACCCTGCGGCCATGTTAGCCCTTGTCGGCCCTTGTCAAGGTCCTCTTCGGAATTATGCTTCTGTTGTTTCGTGCCATACCTCTTGCGCGCCTCATCGATTTGTTTCTCGAAGGCTATCAGCTCCTTGCGGCCTGAGAGCCCCTCGCGCCGCTCCGTAAGGCCATGTTCTTCTAGGCCTCGGAAAACAATCGCAGCTTCTAGTTGTATTGCAATCGACGGTAAGCTCGTATCTGCGCCGACTCTTCATCGACATCGTCGCCGCTTCTGGGAGAGATGAGGACTGTCGCGCCAGCCTGTCAACTACAGCATCACCCGATGCAGATTCGCATGCGGAGAAACCTACCGTCCAGTTTGGCCTTGACCTTGTTTCTGGTGGCATCACTCCTGAGGAGTGACGAGCGACAGTCCGAGGATAACCTCGGTAGTGATGGCCTTCAACAGTTCGAAGGTGGTGACTGTTAGCTACTGCTCTTGTCCGCAAAAGAACCGGGGCTCAGGAAGAAGAGGAAGAAACAACAAACGCACTGGATTTTGCCGACCCGATGCGTGCTAGCAGGCCGTAATGGACGCCGCCCTTTAACCACAGACTGCCCAGCATCGACCAGGATGTCGTGGGTATTTGCTGCGGCGGTGCTGGATTTACCAGTGGTCGGGGGAGGATGGGACCTATCGAGAGGGTGAGCTGCTCGATCGAGACTGGATCTATGGGTGTGTGTTTTGTGTCAATTCAAGTCCATCATCTCGTCTCGTCGGCGCGAGAAGGAGAAGTTGAGAAGTTGAGAAGTTGAGAAGTTGAGAAGTTGAGAAGTTGAGAAGTTGAGAAGTTGAGAAGTAGAGGAGGTGTAGTCGTACGTCGGACGACCGTCGACCTCTTGTCTTCCGGTACGTCGAAACGTGTTTGTTGGCATATGGCAACCATGTCAGCGATGCCACTGCCGCTCTCAAGACTCGAGTCAGTCATATCAATGAGTCAACCAATGAATAAATGAATGAATAGAGAGGTGAGCTTACAACTTAGGTTGGGACGTTAAGCCTTAAAGGTCCCCGGGGACTGACTGCACTTTGCTAAGTGGGCCAACCATCCTCACCAAACATTCAGCACTCTACTACTACATAATGCCTTCATTTTTGGCGAAAGAGTTTACGACTAAGTAACACAAACGGCTTTCTTATCGCTGAATGTTACGCGGGAATTAAAATAAACTAAATAAGAAATTTATATATTGTATGTAAAAACCATTTTATGCTTTTAGTTATATAAATATATATATAATTATAAAAAAATAAAAGTTATTTAATTAAACGTTAAATATAATAAAAAAACTTAATAAAATGTAAATAAGTTATATTTATTAAAAATATAATAAAAAATCGTTTAAAATATTAAAACTTTTAAGTTTATTTTATATTTAATTAAGTTATAAAATAAGGTTAAATTTTATATAATTTGTTTATTATTTAAAGTATATTAAAGTTTATTATATTATATGTTTTTTTATAAAAATAAAAAGACCGACCTTTTTATAAACTAGCCCTTTATAAACTACTTTAGCTATTTAATTTTTACATTTAACGTATATTTAAAAAAAAAATTTATACTATTAATTTTTATTGCATAAATTTTTTTTAATTAAATCGTTTATTTTTGTTTTCTTTAATTATATTATAAACCGATTAAAAAAAGCACGCTAAAGTTATAGTTCGTATAGTTTAGCTTGGTTAATTAAAACATAATATAATAACTAAATTTATAGTATTAAAGTGACATTTTAACGATTGTTTTATAAATGTTTTTAACAAAAAAAAATAATGAAAATTTTAAACTATTAGCTAAGCTAAATTAAACGTTACGCTTTTATTTATTAAGTTTTAAATAATAGCTTAAAAAACGTTTAAAACATTAAACAATAAAAAAAAGCTAAATAAAATATAATATTTAAGCGTAATTAAGTTATATAAACTAATAAAGCTATAATCATAAATTATTAAAAAGTTAATAATATTATAGTTATTAATATTTTTTTTATAAACTAGTTAAAAGCGTTTAAAATAGCTTTAATATTTTTAAACTACTTTTATAATATTAATAAAATAAAAATCGGCTAAAATATAAGTAAAAACTACTACGTAATAACTAAATTTAAAAAGAAGCTTTTAAAAAATATTAATTAAAATAAATAAATTATAGCTTTTAAATATATAAACGTTAATAATATTTAAATAAAAATATTAGCTTATAAAACAACTAGTAATTTATAACTTTTGTTTAAATTATTAAAGTGTTTATTTTATATAAAAAAGCTTATTATATATATTAATTATATATTTTTTAAATAATATATATTTTAATAATAATAGCCTTTTATAATTATACGTATGAATTTTAGTTATTTTTATACGTTTTTAATATTATAAAGCTTTAAAATATTAATTTTAACACGTTTTTTTTAAATGTTTTAATTTTTAAAGTTATAAATTTTAGTTTTTTAAATAAAAACTTTAGCTTTTTTTAAATAAACTAAAAGTTTTTACGTTTAACGGCTATAAAATATAAGCTATGTTTTATTTAAAAAATAAAGCTATAAAAACTTATTGTTTATATATAAATTATAGCTATTATATTTTAAAACTATTTATATATTATTTTAAAACCACTACTTTAATGAAAAAATAGGTTTTAATATAACAGTCTTTTAAAGTTTATTATTAAAATATTTATTATAATATTTTTAAGGCGCTATAATTATTATATAATATATTATAAATTAACTGTTTAAATTTTTAATTTATATACGTTAATATAATAGCTGTTATATTATTATTAATTAATTTATTATATTGTTTTATAACGTGGCTATTTTACCTGTTTATTTTCGTAAACAAAAGCTATGTTTAAAAGGCGTCCTTTAAGCTTTAATAAACAACGTTTTTTTTTATGTATGTTTTTTTAAATAGTTAATAAATAAGCTAGTTAAATAAAACATTTATATTATTATTTAAGTTTTTACTATTAAACTTTTTATAATATATATTAAGTTGTTGTTTACATTAATTTTAAAATAAAAAAATAAAACTTTTTAATAAACGTAAAATATTTGCTAAGTTTTTAAGCAAGCGCTATTTTTTGCTTAAATATAAATAGGTTATAGCTTAAAAAAAATTTTAGCGTAAGTTTTTCTAAAGTATTTTATTAGTTATTATTTTATAATAAACGTTTATAATAACGTTTTTTTTTATAAAATTATATATTTATATTTAGTTAAATTTTAAAAACTTATAAGCTATTTTTAAAACGTTTATAAATATATTTATTATAGCTATTAACTTTTTATATGTTTTTAAACCCATAAATATAAGTTTTTTAATAAGCCTTTTTATTATTATTTAATAGTTAATATTATAAAATAATATATTTGATAATTTTTTCATTAAAAATATATTTAAATAATAAAATAAAATAGTTAAATATTCTTTGTTAATATAAAAAGACATTTAAGCCGATTTTTTTAATATATATTTAAAAATTATTAATATTATATATTTTACAAGTTTTTTATAACGGTTTATTATTAAATTTTTTAAAAAGCGTTTTTTAAGAATTATATTATATATTTTTATTTTGTTAGCTATTTATGTTATTATATTATTTTTATAGCCTTTTTATTTATTTATAATTTTAATAAATAGTTTTAGTTTTTTTTTTATATTTAAACGTATTAATATTAATTTTTTTTTTATAAATTAGCTTAAGGATTTTTTTTAATAGTATAAATTATTTTAACATATAAGCGCGCTTTTAATTAGTTTTTAAACGCTATAGCTTTATAGCTAAAATATAAATTTAATAAAAAATCGTTTATTTTAATTGTTATATTTTATATTAAAGCTTTACATAGTAAAATAGTTATTATTATTGTTATATAAATTTATTTTAATTTCATTATATTTATATTTTCAGCTAAGCTTTTTAACTATATTATTATATACTATTAAATAATAAGTTTAATAAAGACCTTTAAAGGGTTGCACGTTTAATAAAGCTTTGTAGTAGTACCCCGCTTTATAAAGCGGGCACTTAATAACAGCTAACTTATAAATAGCTTACATATATAAATATTATTATTTTGTTTAATAATATTTGTTTGTGTTTTTTTTCTTTAAATTTATTATCTTCGTTTTTACTTTATAACTTATATTACATTTATTAAAGCCTTTTTATAGCTTTTTTAAAAGAAACTTATATTATTTAATAATTAAAATATATTTTAAAATATTTAACATTTTTTTAAACTTAACTATTATATTTTTTAATTTTATATTATTTAAACCTTTTATTTTTTTTAGCGTAAACTTTATATTATAAGCTTAAATTTAAGCGTTATATATTCATTAAACTTTTAAAAAAGCTTTATAGTTACTTTTAATCTTTAAACTTGTTATAATTAAATTAATATTATTTATAAAATTAATAACTATAATTTTTAAGCAAGCTTTAATAAAACTTTTATAAAAAATATATATATATAATAAAAATAATTATATTAATAAAAAGTTTTTAAGGTGTTTATATATAGTTAAATTAATATAGCTTATTTTTATTAAAGCATAAAAACGTTATATAATTATTTATAAAGTTTATTATTTTAAAAAACCGTTTAAAAACACTTTTTCTTTATTATTAATATTAAATATTTATAGTTAATTATATTAAAAGTTTTTTATATATTTAATAAAAATAAAAATATTATTTTATTTTAACCGAATATTTTACGCGTACTTTTAACAACTATTTTCATAGTTATTTTAATAAACTGTTATAATAATAGCGTTAACTACGCATAAAGCTACCGTTAACTATATATAAAACTATTTATATAATATTACTAATTAGCTGTTAGCTTAATTATATAAGCAGTATATATATGTAAAATTCTTTTACTATAAAAAAATCCTTTATATAAAGGTTTTACTTTTATATGGCTAGTTAGTTAAATAAATCATTATATATAGCTATTTATTTTACCCGTTTATTACGTATAATATTATACCTTTTAATTATTTAACATAAACTATTATTTGTTATTTTTATTTAACGTTTTAATTATAAGCTTAAATATTTTATAACTTTTATAAACTATATATTTTTTTAAAGTTTTTTTAACTATATTAATAAATAATATAAGCTTTTAAGTTATTATAATAAACTTTATATTAAAAAGTTTATTAAATTTAAACATTATTATTATATAAATTTTTTAAAACTATTTTAAATAATATTTTAATATAAAGTTCACTTTAATTAGCTTAGTTAATTCTTTATAAAATAGATTTTTATAAGCTTATAAAAGTTAATTAAAAATATTAAACTAAAAACTTGTTAAAAAAGTTTTTAAACTAAGATAATAATTTTTTTATAATAATTTATTATATTATTTTAAAGCGCCACTAATTATTATATTTAATTTGCTATAAAAGCAAGTTTTATAAATTTATTAAAAGCGTTAAAAAAAAACGTTTAATAAACGTTATAGCTATATTTTTTAAAAATAAATAAATATAACGTTTAAAGCTTTATTTAATAATTATATTTATTTAGCTAAGTTTTATAGCGTTTTTAAGTTTTAAAATATTTTTAAACTTATTTTATATTAGTTAGCTTATAATATTTTTTTAGTTTTTATTTTAAACGTTTTATTTGTTATTATAGCAGCATTGACTATATATAAAGCTATCCGTACAAAGCTGTACATATAGTACTAAGCTAGCTTACTAGCTTAACTAGTAGGGCGGTGTACGTACGCAGAGTTCTTTTACTTAAAAAAAAGTTTTTATATAAAAGTTTTACTTTTATAGTTACTTAAAAAAATAAATTAATATATATAGTATTTATTTTACCCCTTTGTTTACATATAATATTATACCTTTTAGCTATTTAACATTATTAATATATTTTAATATATATTTAAGCTTATATAATATATTTATTTTAAAAAATATAATAAACTTATTAAGCTATAACATTTATTTATACTATTTTTAAATAATATTATAAAACCTTTTAACTTTTTGAAATAAAAGTTTTATTATAGTTATAAATTATTTTATTAATATATTAACAGCTTAATTTAACTTTTTTTTATTAGTTAAAATATTTTTTTTATATAATTAGCTTTTTGTTTTAGCTAGTATTTTATTTTATTTATTTTAAGCTAGTTTTATTTTTTATTATTTATAAAAAGTTTTTTAATAACCTTACTAAGTTTATTATGATTTTAAATATTTAATCATTTAATCTTTTTTATTTTAAGTTGTTTTAATAAATAGTTATTAAGCTTTTAAAATCTTACGTTAAAAAATTATAATGTTGTTTTTAGTTATTTATTGTTTTAATTAGTTTATTTGTTAATATAGTTAATAATAAACCTTAATATATTATAAACATTTAAAGTTTTATATTATTATATTATATATTTTTTAATATTTTATATAAAATAATTTAAGTTATAACTTTTAATAAATAAATATATAAATTAAATTATAACTGTGTTTTTTTTATATTGTTTATATATTTACTTAGGTTTTTAAAGTTTTTAATGATTATTGTTAACGTTATATATTTATTAATATATAAAACAAGTTGTTAAATTTGTTATATTATATAATAGTTGTTTTAAAACTATATAACAAGCCTTTTTTTACCAAATTTTACTTTTTAAATCGATATAAATTTTTTTAAACGTGTTATAAAAACCTTTTTAACTATTTTAGCCATTTTTAAAAACTTTTTTTAAAAACTTTTTTTAAAAACTTTTTTTTAAAAATAATTATTACATTTTTATTTTATAGCTTTTTAGCTATTATAAATTAACCTTTAAAAAACGTTATTTTTATTATAATAATAATTATTATTAGTTTATACTTTTATAATAATAAACTAAAAATTTTATTATAAAAGTTTACTAAGTTTTTATTATTATTATTTTGTATATTTATATAACGTTTATTAACACAGTTATTTTTTATAAAGCTTTTTATAAAGTTTTGTTAAAACTATAACATATAATTAATATATTTAAGTTTAATTGTTTAATAATAAGTTTTTAAAATTAGTTAGTTTTTTAAAAAAAATCTTTAAATACTTTATTAGCTACTTTTTTTTAATGTTTTATTAAAATAAAAGCTTTTTTTTTTTAACTAAAATATAAGTTTAATAAATTCATTAAATAGCTTATATATAACTATAAGCTTTTTTTTTTTTAGCTAAAAATAAAAGATTTTTAAAAAGTCCTAGTAAACGCGTTAAATATAAAATTTTTAACATATTTATTAAATATATTAATAGCTTTTTTTTCGTGCATTATTATTGTTATTATTATATATACTTTACGTTAAAGCGTTTTTTAGCCGTTTTTATATACTTTTAATAACATTAAATAGTTTAACAAGCTTATAAAATTATTTACAATAACAAAAAAAGCGAAAAAAGTTTATAGCTTTTATATAAAAAAGCTTTAAAAGCTTTTAATTAAAAAGTTATTATAATTATAAATTTTTAATATTAAATAAACTTTTTATAAACATAAACTTTAAAAACAATAACAATTATATATTAATAAATAATATTAATATTTAAAAATACTTTTATTTATATAGTTAATATATAAAAAGTTATAAGATAGCTTTATAACAACGTTGTTTTTAAAAATAAAATAAATAATTATTACGTTTTAAATTAACTTATTAATCGTTAAAAAAACCTTAATAAAATAAAACTAAAGTAAAAAACTATATTTTAGTATAAACTATTAAAAAATAACAATTATAATTAAATTCACTAAAACGTTAAAGCTTTAATTAACTAATAATAATTTTTAATAAAGTGGTTTATAAAAAGCTAGTTTATAAAAAGGTTAATGTTTTTATATTTTAATAATTTAATATAAAAATTAAATAACTTTATTTTAGCTTAAAACTTTATTAAATTTTTTAAAAAGGCCTAATATTTTTTCTTAGTATTTTAGTTAATTTTATCCCTTTATTTTATAACCTTCTAGACAAAATACTAGTTATAATCCCACTCCACCAATTAATCACTCTTCATAAATCAACAAAACGACCCCCGTGTTAATCTCCTATGCCGAACACCTGGGGGCAGTGGCATCGGGCTACGTTGCCGCCTGTGGCTGGAGGCATGCCGGCTTAGTATTAAGAGAGATATAGGCAACTCGACACCAAGGGCGATTGCGTCGCTACGGCGGCGCGAGACTGGGATATAGAGCAGCAGAAGGAATAGAATCGAACACGCGAGCAGAAGGCTGAGGAATTACCGAGCAGTCTGTTCTGTTCTCTATCTCTCTTATGGCTGAGATCAAGCAGTCAATTTTCTTCGTCCTGGGGTTTTAATATACTCCGATAGGCAGGCCGTTACGGTGGCGAGGTTCTCGCAATCACCACAGTCCCCTTCATTTGACACCCACACGACAATCTTTGCTGGATTTACGAAAACAAGAATACAATCTGCCAATACCCGCAATAAAGCAATCTTTCAATATTTGCAAGCGCCGTCAGCCGAGCCCCCTAACCCAGGCGGGAGCCACCATGGCGCCAACACCACAGACGTTCCAAACAAGACGCCGCTGAACTGAAAGCACTAGCTCGAAGTGCTCAGGGAGACAGAACTCCATGAGGGCGGGGACGCGCGTATTCTTAACTCCCCTGCGAGCTAGCTACGCTCTTGGCGTGTAAAACGAAGGGAGAAAACAAAGGAAGGAAATTGTAACTAACTGCCACCCTGGCCTTGACTTGTCTATCTGGGCCTTTATCTTACCCCTATTCGGCTAACTAATACCAGACGGTACCATCGGCGTAGTTTCAACACTCGGATTTGTTGAAGTGCAGCTTTGGGTGCACCGAAGAAAACCTCGCTACGACTTTGATTCTTTTCGATCGAAGACATCCGTGTAGCTTTCACGCCTCGAAGTGGTGTAACCGAATCTCCTGGCTTGCTTAAAAGACTCGCTAGGCCATTCAATCGGCACCCGCAGTGACAGGGCAGTGTTTGCAAAGGCCGAGGGCGTGGTTAAAGCAAGTCATTGACTTGTTACACGGACACAGGAGTTCCTTGCCGAAGAGTATAATCGTGTTGTTCTATCCCAAGGCCCGTGAGCGTACCTGGACATTTTCTGGAGGATCATTTGCCGTTGTTCTGATCGTTAGGCTCATTCCAAGTCGCCTTACTCATTCATGATCTTGTCCACTGCCTCCATGAAGTGCTCTAGTCTACCTCTCGGTTTATGATAGATTCTAGGGGGGTCAGGGGACGGTCGGGGACCCCATATTACACCAATAGCTTTGCCTGCCGCCCTCTCTTCGTCAGTGAGATCATGGCCATCCAAAGTGTCGAGTTCCTCGGTGATCCGGGGCAGCCAGCGACGCATCCAGAACTCTTCTGGGTCGTCAACTATCAGCGGCACGCCGCTTCGGTCTTCGCGTGCGACCTGTTCAAATTCGACCAAAAGCTTGGTATGCAGGTCTAACAGGGGTTGTTGCTCCGAATTGATCTCGTCAGCGTCTTCGGATGAAGGCGCTCCTTGGAACTTCCACAACCAATGCGCCGAAAAATCGCAGCAGGTATGTGTTAGCCCTAGGGCGTCAAACGTCGAGCGTCTGAGCGCTGCTATCAAATCCTCTTCATCGAAATCCTCTTCATCGAAATCCCCTGCATCGACATCCCCTTCATCGACATCCCCTTCATCGGAATCCTCTTCAACGGAATCCTCTTCATCGAAATCGGTGTGGGAGGCTTGAGCCAATTCCGCCCAGAATTGCGCCAGCCCCCGGGGTAGAGGAAGCCGCGACCACCTTACCGCCCCCCGCGACCAATCGAAGAAGGCCTTCAATGGGGTGCACCCACCCACAAAGCAGGCGCAGGAGCATGTGTCACTGACCCGGACGTGCATTAACTTCTGCATTAACGTCTGCATTGACTTCTGCCTTGACTTCTGCCTTGACTTCTGCCTTGACTTCTGCATGACCGAGAATGCCGGGGGACTCGGTTGTCGATATCTGATAAGGCGTTTGGCTAGCTCGGAGGCGAGGAAATGCGCTGGTGTGATGGGTGCATTCAACAGGGTGCTGTTGCTTCTTTCGCTGAACCGTGTCCAGTAGTCAGCACCGTGCTCGATCAGCCATACCGTTATGTCAACATCGTCACTATGCATTAGTAGAGGCAACCCCCCACCTGCACCGAAACCGTTGAGATCTCGAAATCCAAGAAGCCATAACTTTTCAAATGCGACGATGCGGCCAACCTTCCCGTAAGAAGAACAGTAAACCGGTCCGTGCCGGCTCTCGTCTATAAAAGAATGTGAAGGGACATCTATACCCCTCTGCAGTAGTAGACGCTGTACTTGGACAGCGTTGGCATCTAAAACGGTGTCGTGGTGCAGCCCGAAAGATTCGGCCTCTGCGCTTGTTAAGTTTTCCAATGCGAGATCTTTCAGCGCGTCTCTGCGCTCTTTCAGCGCCGCCAAGACGTCATCTATGCAAGATTCGTCGCAGTGGCGTAGTGTTCTGGGGCTTATGCGACTGCCCGCGGCCAATAGAAGCTGGGCTGATGTCCTCTGACCTATTTGGCATGCGCGGTCGAACGCCGTCATTTCCGCGCCATCGGACTTCTCCAGTGCTGATGGCCCACCTGCCTTCAGTATCGTACGCAGGCATGATGGATGGCAGATAGCAAGATGAAGCGGAGTGGAGCCAAATGGATCTACTTCATTGATATGCTGAGGGTGTTTGACGAGGTCCTGCACGAGTCTCTCGTCGCCGTTTATCGCCGCAAGGCTCAACGGCCCGCAACCACAAGCTGGTTGATTGATTAGCCAAGAAAAGACCAAATATGAATTTCAGAAGTGGCCCGAACCTTCGGCGATTTTGAGATTCCGTAGTGTCGCGACGGGTGTGTATTGGAGCCACAATTGGTTGCGCGGCGAAAGAGATATGGGGACATCTAGCTCAGCCGGGAGAAGGAGCTCCGCCATACTATCAAGCCAATCGCCTGAATCGCTACATTGTACCACCAATGGCAAAAAAGGTGTCCTATAGCGCTGTATAAGCATGTATCATCCCAACATGGACTCTCTGGTGTCGAGGTGCATTGCTTGCCTTCCATATTGATCATGCGTTGTTACCGGCACACCACAGGCAACCAAATTCGTGACGATCACCTCTGCAACTAATTCAGGGCTGGTAAACATCTACGGAGAGGGTTAGAATTTATTCGTTTTCTTTTCCAAATACGACTGCCTACTGTTGCAATTCTGGAAGTTACTAAATGCATTAGCGACTCCCCTTGCAAGGTGGTGTCATTGGGGGAAGCTCTTCCTTGCTTGTACAGTGTTGAAATGCTATGGCAGCAGTACTGGAGTGCATTAACCTTCGCCGACTCGGTTAAACCCCTATCTTGATCGATTAGAGCGCAAGTCAACCTGATAATGTTAAAAGCAGGGGCTGTCCAACTTTCGACAATTGGATAGTAGGTAAAGATTGGGCTGATGCTTCGCCCCCCCGCCCCGTGCGCAAAAGCGAACGATAGAACGGCGGCTTTTTGGCACAATTTCCTTAAGCCGCTAAATTCCACCGCGAAATTCGTAGACCTCATTTCACTATGGATCTGTGAAAACGGACAACTAGGCAGATGTTGCCTAGCGCTTGAGGACATATAGGACCAAGCAAAGGGTCCCCATCTACTCCGCTGATAGGATATCTTGCGAAAGGGTCGACATAAGCAAGCCCGAGGCACACTACGACGTAATGATTGAGAGTTGCTGCACTTCTCTAACGTTTCGATCGAGGTCGATAGAAGGCTCGGTTTGGATGCTAGCGCTACTGCCGTTTCGATTGACTAGGACGCAGAAGTGTGAGAGTCGTCTGTCTAGAGGCTCGAGCATGTCATCACTCACATCGAACCACGCTCCAATTGCATCGCTAGCTATCATCCTGGGAGTCGCAATGGTCGTCGACGACGGTAGGCCGGCCTCTATGCTCTGCCTTTGCAGAACCGGCAAGGAAAGCACAAGATCACGGAGTTCGTTATGGAGTCCGCGCATCTCGTTGACCGCGCCGTGCATCTCGTTAGACATGTTGCGCATGTCAATGGCTGTGCCATGTATCTCGTTAGACGTGCTGCGCATGTCAATGACCGAGCCGCGCATCTCGTTGACCGTGCCGTGTATCTCGTTGACCTTGCCGTGTATCTCGTTAGACGTGTTGCGTATGTTGATAACAGCGCCATGTGTCTCGTTAGACGTGCTGCGCATGTCAATGACCGAGCCGCGTATCTCGTTAGACGTGCCATGTATCTCGTTGACCTTGCCGTGTATCTCGTTGACCTTGCCGCGTATTTCGTTAGACGTGCTGCGCGTCTCGTTAGACGTGGTAACAGAGAAGTTCCTGTCAAATGTAAGACACGCAACTTGATACCACTAGTCCTGCTTTCCGCGCTACCCACAGTTGTACGACGCCCAGCGCCGTTTGCAATGTACTGTTAACCTTGGAAAGCCGCCCTTCGAGGCGGCTAACGTGCGATCGATTGAAGGGATAAGTGAGCTTCATTTTTGTCTCGGCAACTTTGAGCCGAATACCCGAGCCAGATGGCACTGGTTGTAATAGCTCGGACAAGAGCGCGCGGAGGTCCCTCAGCTCAGTGTCACAAGACTTCACGTGGTGCCCGATCGTGGTCGCGGACGCCGGCGAGCTGCTCTCTACCTGCGGAATTAGGTCTTTAATAGTTGATAATAACCCCGCCATGTCGGTAGCCTGTCGTTTGGCCGATCTCAGCTCTTCTTCCCGCGCTTTGACGGCATCTAGATAGTTTGACAAGCTACCGGTGACTTCGATCCCGACGGATATTACGCTGACGATGAGACCCGCGACCGAGAGAGGGTCCGCCATCCGGGACGTAGCGAAAGAAAGAAGTGGTTAACGATAGGTAATCAAGAAGGGTTTCCCCACAGCGTAAAATCAAAAGATGTCACAAGAGGTTGCCAAACTTGGGGAAGCCTGAAGAGGATAATGGAGAGGGAAATTTCAGCAGGCGGAGACGTGTCTGAAGTAGGCTCTGGACCTGGTCCTTCGCGGAATGAGATATGCAGGCTGCGATGCTACCCACGTGAGTGGGAGGCCAAATGTGTGGGAGCGAATGGGGCTGTACAGGCCAGGCATGTCAGCAAGGCAGATTTAAAACTGCCCATGAATTGCGGAGTTGTAGATTTACATCTTGAGGAAGTCTTACAAAGGACGCCTATGAGCTAAGCGCCCCCCCTTGACTAAATTCGATTCTTTTTGCCAAAGTTATAGATTTTAAGGTAAGTATAGAGGTCCGTACCAAAAGGCCCTCCTTACCGCCGACAACCCGTTTTTTAATGCAGCTGGGTAGAATTAAACCCGGCAATATGTTAGATTTCGTGGTGGCGAGCTTATGCGAACGTATTAAGTACTAGGGGATCCACCCTTAGAGACCCCCTTCGCTGCGCTTAAGGGGCGTCAAAACTTGTGCTAAGGTTAATAATCGTAATCTGTCAGATTTTGCGCTTGGGTGTAGAGCTTGCTAACAGCTATAACTGTTGGATTTGGCAGCGCACTACGCGCTTCTCCCGCACTATTGAGGAGATCGCTCAATTGATTATATAAGCTAAGTGGCGTAGTGTGGTGGCTGGAGTAGGTGGCTCATAAGCTCCACATGAAACTCTCTGTACAATAAAAGCCTCATAGAAACACAGTAGCGCGAGCAATACACAGAGGGGGGACACGCTCTATCACACATCACAAATCTGACAATAACAGGCGCTCTTAAACGTATATATATTATAGTATTAAATTTATATTAATCCTTTATATAAAATAAGTATATATTTAATAGTTTTACTATAATTTTAATTAGTTATGTATAATACTTTTTATTAAAAGTATATAAAAAGTTTTATTTTCTTAGTAGCAATAGCTTTAAATTTAATATTTTTTTTTAAAAACAACTACTTTAGTTGTTTTTTTTATATTAATAAGCTTTATATAAGTATTTTTTACGCTTTGTTAATTTTAACTACTATAAAGTTTTTTTTATTTTCGAATTTATAACGTTTAAATAATTAAGCTTATAAACAATATATAACGCGCTTAAAAAAAATTTTTTTTTTATTAGCAAAACCTTTAATAATAGTTTTTTATTTATAATAAGTTATATACGCGCGTATAACATTTATTAATAACCTTGTAAATAATAATTAATTATTTAAAAAAAAAAAAAATTTTTGCTAGCAAAGTTTTTAATAGTATTTTTTTATTTATAATAAGTTGTTATAATATATATAAACGTTTAAAATATATATAATACGTTTAAAAGTTTTTTTTTTTTTTAATAAGCTTGTATATATTTTATTAAATATTTAATAAAAAGCCTACTTTTTAACTAAGCTACATTTTTAAAGCTACCTTTTTAGTTAAAAGTTATTAAGTTAGCTATATATTTTTTTAATACTATAGTTTAAACTTTTTTTTTAGCTACTTATATATATACGATTTTTTTACGTATAAAGTTAAGCTTTTAGTAGTTAAAACAAAGCTTTAATAACGCGTACTAATATTTTATATTTAAATGTTTGCTATAGCAAAAATTATATATTTTTAATATAAAGTTAATATTTATTTATACACGCTTAATAAAAATATATAATAAACTTTTGTTTTTTTTAGCAAGTTTATATAAATAATTATTTTTTATATAGCTAATAAAATTGTTATTTTTTTAAGCTTTTATTTTAAATATACTATAAATATTAAGTATAATTTTATTAGCTATATATATAAAGTTTAATATAAAAACTTTTTTATATAAACTAATAACTATATTTTAATATTATAAAATATTATTTTATATTTTAATACTATATTAGTTTTTAAAAACTATAGCTTACATTAAATAAATATTTTATAAACCTTTTTTTAAGGTAATAATAAGCTTAATTATTTTTATTTTATAATTTTTATAATAAACTTTTATAACTTTATTTAGCTATTTATTTGTTTATTTTATTAGGTTTTAAATACGTAAGCATTTTATTTTATATATAAATTTTTTATAATAATATTTATATTTAAGTTTAAATATTAGTTAGCTACTGCTATTAAACTTTTATAAATTATTATATTATTAATTAATTATATTAAAAACTTTTATATAAATTTTTCGATAGTTAAAATAAATGTTTGTTTATATTTATTTAGTAAACTTTATTACTTTTATATAATATATATTATATAGCTATAAAGCTCGATTATAAAGCTAGTTAACAATAATAAATAAGCTTTATTTAATAGCTATAAAGTTGTTATAAGTACTTATATTATAGTTTATATTTATGCTTATAAAATAGTTAGCAATAGCGGGCAATTTTAGCTTTATAAGCTAAAAAGCCTGCTTTTTTTTATAAGGTATATAGTTTTAAAAATTACACCTATATATAGCTAATATAAAATCTTATTTTTAAACAAAATTTTTTTTAAATAATTTTAATATATACGCTATAGCAAGCTTATAAAACTAAGCTAAAATAATTATATATATAAAGTATAAAAATAATAAAATTTTTAATTGTTAAATTTTACGCTTAAATATAAAGCTTACTAATAGCTATAATAAGCGCTTTTAAATATATATATATATTTAATAGTTTTACTATAATCTTAATTAGTTATATATAATACTTTTTATTAAAAGTACGTAAAAAGCTTTATTTTCCTAGTAGTAATAGCTTTAAATCTAACATAATTACTTAATCCTTATATAATTAAGTATAAAATTTAACATTTATATAACTAAACAAACTATACAATTTAGTATAATTAAAGTTTTAAAATTATATATAAGCTAAAAATTTATAAGATTTAAAATAATTATAAAAAAAAATTTATATAAACTTTTTTAAAATAACCTTTAATATATATATTTTAATGTGTTAAAGTTAAACTATTTTACATTAATTTATATAAAGATTAAATAATTACGATTATTAACTTAAGCATAAGTTTTAACACCTTTTAAGCGTAGTAAAGCGGTTTTTTAAAGGTAAATCCCCTAGTATATATAAAAATTACTACATTTAAACAAAAAAGGTGTCCTTTATAAAAAACCTACATTATTAAATAAAGCCTTACTTTATAAATTAAATAAAAAAGTTAAAGCTTTAATAAAGCTTTTACTTTTAACAAAAAACATATAAAGTTTTTTATTATTATTATAATATATAAACTTAAAACCTTATTATTATTAATCGTTTTTATTAAATAATATAATAAGTTTTATAATCTTTAATCTTAATTTTTTTTAGTTTTTTTTTTAATAAATTAGTTATATAATAACTTTAATAATATTAACAATATTTTATATTGTTTTATAACTTTTATTATATTTTAAAAGCTGTTAATCTATTATAATATTAGTTTAAATTTTTTATAGGTTGTTTTATAACTTTTTATAGTTTAAAATAACATAAACTTTATTAAAAAGATTTTTTAATTAATATTAACAACTAATATTAAGTTTATAGTTTTTTTGTTTTTATATTAATATTGTAATTATATTTACTATATATATATTAAGCTTATATTAAGCTTTTAATAAGCTAAATGATTATATTTCTTTAGTATATATATACTTTAAAAAGCTATATTATTTATATATTAATTATCTTTAGTTAAAGCTAACGTTTTAAAAGAGATAGTTTAAGTAATAAAATATAAGGTTAATTTAAAGGAAAGGAAAAGCTGTCTTATAAACTAATCTACGAAGTGGATCTGTTTACGAGGATATACTTTATGTGCTAGGTGGTTATTAGCTAACAATTGTTGTTAAATAACAGCTTTATAAAGCTGCCCCTTTTTAACAACGCTTTTATTTACAGCTTAAACCGCTTAAAGGTTTATATCACGTTTATAATAATACGTTATTAATTTATAAGTTAAGTTATATTTATATTTTAATAACTTTATAACGGTTATTTAGTCATAGCTAGCTACTATATAACACCTATAAAACAAACCTACCTTTAATTATATAATTAGCTATTTGTATATATATATAAATTTATTTATATATATTTTATATTTATAATATTTTTTTTTTATCCTACGATTAATATATAAATAAAACCTTAACTAAAAGTTCTACTTTTATAAAAAATACTAATTATAATAATCGTAAGATTATAATAACCGAATTTAATAATAAATTAAATTATTAATTTATTTAAACTATATTTAACCTTTATTATTTGCTTTATAGCTAGCCGATTTTAACCGAATTAAAACTTAATATTTTATGAACTTTATAAAGTTTTAATCTTTAATATAGTATTATTTATAAAATAGTATAAAATAGTAATATTGTTATAGTGGCTTACGTAGCTTAAAAAACTATACGTAAAAAAGTTAAATTTAACTTTAATAACTTAAGCGACTTTTTTTTTATAGCAAAAAAAACCTGTTTATTAATAAGTTTTATTAACGTTTTTTTATAAGCTTTGCTTTAATAGTATTTTTAATTAGCTGTATAATAAGCCGAAATTAAAATAATAAAAATAAAAACAAGTTTTAAAATATCTTTAAAAAACTATACTTATTTATTTATAAATAGTTTAAAATTAACTACGTTAATAACGTTAAATTTTAAAAAGGTTGTTATAAAAATATTTTATTTAATATTTATAAGCATATAAAAACTTAAATAAAATATTTTGTTAAAATAAACGTTCGAAGTAGCAAACTTTGCTTTTATTTTAAAGCTATTATAAATATCGAAAAAAATATTTTTTTAAACTTTAATAGTTTAATAAATTAAAAAGTTTTTAATAACGGTTATAATAAAAATTATAAAGCTTTGTTTTAAAAAATAAAAGCTTAAGCTTTATTAATTTATAAATAAAATATAATAGCTTAAAACTTTTATTAATAAGTAGTAGCTATAAATATTAATTTTAAAAATATTATAAACGTTATTAAGCAATTATATATTAAATATAATAACTAAGCTAATATTTTAAAAAAATAAATTATTAAACTATAAAAAAAACTAAAACAAAAAAAAATAAAGTTAGTAAATTTAATTAATTTATTATAAACTTTATATTTTATAATCGAAAAAATATTTTTTTAACTATTTTAAGCAAAAAAAAACAAAAAAAGTTTATAAAAGTTAATATAACTATTTTTTACAATAATTCGGAAAAAAACAAAGTAAACTTTAACGTTTAATTTTAAGCGTAAACTAACCGTTTAAAAATAAACAGCAATTAATTTAATAATAATATTATTAAAATAACTAATATTAAATTTTATTTAAATAGTTTTATAGCTAAAAATTTTTAGCCCTATTTTAACAAAGCTTATTTAAAATAAATTATAACGTTAAAAAACTTATTAAAATATTTAAAATAACAATATTTTAATTTTAATAAAAAAAAAACCCCGTATAAAATAAAATAAACTTAAATTAAAAACGTTAAAACAATTTTAAATTTTTAAAAAAAAATTTATTTGTTTAGCTAAAAAACATATACTAGCTAAAGCTTTATAAAAAAAAAAGTTTTATTTTTATTTTTTAACCTATTTAAAAAATTAAATTTTAAATAAATATTTTAATTTAAAATATAATTTTAAAACTTTAGCTTTATATATAAAATAACTAGCTTATAACCTAATAAAAACTAATATTAAAAATAAACAACATAAATAAATATCGATAACTAATAACACGAACAAAAATTATAACTTTTATTAATAAAACAATAAACTAAAAACTCCTACAAAAAAAAATAACTTTAAACTTACAGCTATAATATTAATTAAAATATAACTTTATTTAAACTTTGTAAAAATAAAACACTTAATATAAAAAAATAAATATTTTATTAGCTATAAGCAAAAGTATTAAAGCAAAAATTATTTTTTAAAGCTAAAGCTTGTTTATAATAAAAAAATATAACTTATTACTTTACTTGCTTAATATAAAATAATAAATAAAAACGTTAAAAAAAATAATAAAACTTTAAAAAAAATTTAATTTTAAAAACTATAAATTTTTTTTTAAAAAAAATATTAGTAAATATAATAATTAATAATACTAAAAATTTTTTAACTTTTTATTTAAAAAAAAAAATCTTTTTTTATAACGTATAACTTAGTATTTAATAAAAAAACATTTACTATATATAAATATTTTACCGATATAAAAATAAATAAATATTTTTTTATAAATATTAAAATTATTAAATATATAATTATTTAATTAAAAGCTATAATTATAACTTAATTTTACGGAAAAAAAGTTTTAAAATATAACTTAAAATTATATTAAAATATTAAAAAAATACTACTAATTAATTGTTAACTTTAAAAAAAAACGTTTAAAAATATATTTTTAATTATAGTTTAAATAAAATATAAAATTATTATAAAAAAGATTTTTTATAAAATATATAATATATTTTTTAATTTACGTTATTAAAACTATATATTTTTAACTAATAAAATAATACATTAAATTTTACTAATAAATAAAAAAATTTAAAACATTACTTTA
>MU383266.1:0-32690 GCA_022495125.1 Xylaria acuta | reverse complement strand
AATTTACTATATTTTTTTTTTTTGGCAAATAAGTATTCGAATTTAATAAATATAGCGGACTTAAAGTTTATTAATTATTTATTAAAAAATATAAAAAACAGTTATTAATACGAAAAAAATAACTTTTTAAATACTGAAAAAAAACTATAAATAAAAAAAATTACGTAAATTTTAAAATAGCATTAACTTTACTTTTAATATTAGTTATTTTATTATTATTTATATTTAAAAATATTTTTATAAACTTTATTATTTATTTATTTATAGTAAAAGATTTAATACTACAACTTATTATAGAATATAAAATATATGCTTTTATTAATAATTAATATAATATAATTTTTATTTATACTATTTAAAAAATTAAATATAATAAAACTATTATTTAATATTTTAAAACGCTATAAATAATAGGCTATAAACATTATATTACTAGGTCTTTATTTAACCTATTAAATAAATAGCTTAAAGATATAGTTAATTATTTATTAAATAATGCTAATATAATAAGCGAAGTAGCAGTAAAAATGTTTGCTAATATTTTATTTAATAAAAATAATAAAAAAAAACCTATATTAATATTAAAAATTAAAAAACCGGTTTTTAAAGTTTATTTTAAAAAATTAATAAATTTATACTAAAAACGTATAATATATAATATAACTATAATAAATATAGTTTGTTTTATTACTAAATATAAAATTATTATTAAAAAATTAGCCGCTATATAGAACTAAAAGGACTAAAAAAAATCGTAAACTTTAAATTATATATAATTTTAAACTTATTAACTTAATAACTTTAAAATTATAATAGCTAATATATAACTAAAATAAAAATTTTAATATATTTATTTAAAAAAAATATTATATATTTTTTAAAACAAACGTATTAAACAAATATTAGGTTATTTTTATACGTAACTAAAATAAATAAAAAACTGCTATTATTATACTATATAATATATATTTTTATAATTAAATAGTATAAGGGCTAAATAATATGCTATATATATATTTATAATTCGATAATATAGTTTTTAAATTTTATTTAGCTAGGTTAAATATTTTAAAAAAGTTATTTTTATTATTTAAATATTACTTTAAGTAATAAATAAGCTTTATTATATTTATAAATAATTATTTTATTTCGGGCGTAATATTTAATAAAATATATACGTTTTTAAAAAATTATTATTTTTTTTAGATTATAATAAGTTTTATATATTTTTTAAAAAAAAAAACGGAAATATATATTTTAAATATAAAAACAATTAAATTTAAATTAAATAAAAAAAAATTAAACTAAATATATAATATTAAAAACGTTTTATAAAATAAAAATTAAAGCTTTTTAAAAAAATTAAAAATATTAAAACGTTTTTTTATTTTATTAGTTACTTTAAATAATTTGTTTTTAAAAAAGCTAATAAAGTTTATATTTTAAAAATAAGCTATATAAATTAAATAAATAAAATAACGCTAAAAAAAAAAAATCGACGTAAAAATATTAAGTTAAAAAAAAAAGCTCGAATAAATTATAAAATATTAAGTTATTTTTAAATATATTTATAACTTAGTATAAAAAAAGTTTTACTGTAATATTTAGCTAAAAACGTAGTTTTATTTAGCAACAAATATATTTAATACTAAAATAAGCAATATTTTAATATAAATATTAAATTTGCTATTTAATATTAAGCTAAAAAATAAATATTTAAATATAATAAATATAATTATATATATATTATATTATTTTAATAATATAAAAATAAAGTATTTAATTATAAAAAAGAAAGCTTTAGCTGTTTTATAAACATTAGCTAAAATAAAATAAATAATTTTTTTATTTAAATATTTAATAATTATATATATTAACTATAAAGCTTTGTTAGTTTTATTAAAAGCTAATAAAGAACTAAAAAGCTATTTTGTTTAATAAATAATATAATTTATAAAATATAATATACTTATAAAATATCGTCCTAAAAAATTAAAACTTATAAATATTATAAATAAATTATTTTTATTATTTTTATTATAGCAAAATAACGTTATTTATAAAAATATAAAAATTATTAATTATATTTTAAACTTAAATATTATTTCGTTAATATAAAAAGATATATTGCTATTTGCAAATATTAAAATAATATAGCTTATTTTATTCTTTATAATATATAAATATTTAAACCTATAGTATAAAAAAATATTTATTTTTTTAATTAATAAATTTAATAATATTAAAAAATATAGCTTAAATTATAAACGTTAAATTAAATAATAGTTAATTTATTATATTTTACGTAACAATATATTTTATTATATTAAACAAATAAAAAAATTAAGTTTATATATTAATAAATTATAAATATTTTTTGCTTTAAAATAAATATATAACTATTATAAACACTATATAAATATATTAACTTTTAATTGTTTATAAAAAAGTTTTTATTAGCTATTATAAATAATAAATATTAATATTTACGTGCTAACTTATAAAATATATTAATAAAACTTAAAAAAACTAATAACTTTTATTTTAAAAATAATTATAGTATAAACTTTTTAACAAATAATAAAAATAAATTTTTTAAAACTTATTAACTTTTAAACATATAATAGTTATAAAAATATTTTAATTATAGTTAACTATTATACTTAATATATTTTTATAAATTTAATTAAAAAATTTTTTTTATTTATTTTAAATTTTTAAAAATTTAAACTTAACTTTATATTTAGTTAGCTAATAGTTTTATATTATAATAATAATATTTATTTTATTGCCGATAAAATAAAACAAACGTTTATTAAAAATAAATCTAACGTTATTTATACTTTAGTTATTTATACTAGTTTAGTTAAACTTATCGAACAAATAATAATAAAAATAAAAAAAATATTCTAAAAATAAACAATAAAAAAAAACCTAATATTTGTTAAAATTTAACTTAACCGCTTAGCCGGATTTACTTTAAACATTAATACTAAGCAGCGTTAAAAATAAAAATATACTTTTTTAAAGCTTTTATTTAGCTATTATATTTAATATAACTTATTAAATATTATTTACGCTATTAAAAAAATATAATATATAAAAGCTAAGCTAAAAGCTACTAGAATTTTTAATAATTTATAAATATTATAATATATAAAAACTTATAAAAAAGCTAAATAATAGTTTATTATATAAAATATAAATAAAAAATATAACTTAAATAATACTAATTATTAAAACAATCGATTAAAAAAAATTTTAATATAATAATATTAAATAAAGCTAAATAAGCAAAAAAATATTTTAAAAAAGTTAGTATTTACTTAAACTAGTTTATAAAAGTTAGCTTTATAAATATTAAACGTATTATAATTATTAACTAACTTTAATTACTTTAAACAAAAAGCAATAAAAGTTTACGTAAATTAAATAAAACTTTATTTTATTAAACTATTTCGATTTATTAATAATAAACTAGCAATAATAAATAAAAATATAAATAAAAGACTTTTTTTATAAGTTTTTAAATATAAAGTAGTAAAAAAAAAGCATTAACTTTTAAATTTATTTAACAAAAGTATAAAAAATAAAGAATAAAAAAGGAAAAAAGTTAGTTATAAAACGTAAAAAATAGGTTATATAATAAACAGAGTTATTAAAAAAAATTAAAAAAAAAGGGTATTTAAGGCTATTAAGCTCTTTTTTAATCTTAATAAACAACTAGAGGCAGTTAGTATTAAATACATTTAGCGGTATATAATATATAAAAATAGCTAAAAGATCTATAGCTTAAAAAGCAAACATATATATAGGGCTATTAATTTCCTATTAGTAGCTAGTGTTTTAGACCTTTTTCTTTCCTAGTTATCTAGATCTGCTACTCGGTTGTCGACCCCTGCTGTTTTTGTGCTATTAGTACTTATATACCTAAGGTACCTAAGGTAAGGTAAGGCAAGATGTCATTGTCCCTTCCCCCACCATCTAACACCTCGCGTGCTTACCAACACCCGTCTCTTCAGCCTCAGCCACGAACCATATAACCGATGCAAGACATACCACACCTACAGGCACCTATCCAATCTCGTTCGTAGACCGATCACGAACAATCCAACGTTGTGCCGAGGGGCTTTGGAACAAGAACACCCGCCCGAGTCCACGCAATGAGCGGAACAGTGAACATCGCCTCGTCGGGCGAGTGGCAGCGCATCCTGGCCTCGTCCACCGTCGTCATCACCGACTGTACGTCGGCCCAACCGCCTCCGCCGCCGTCGCAGCATTCATGTGTACTAATCCATCTCCCTCATCACAGTCTATGCCGACTGGTGCGGCCCCTGCAAGATGATTGCGCCCACCTTCGAGTCCCTCTCTACCAAGTACTCCAAGCCGGGCAAGATCACCTTCTGCAAAGTCAACGTCGACAACCATCAGTCCATTGCGCAGTCCCTCGGCGTCAGCGCCATGCCCACCTTCCTCATCCTTAAGAGCGGCTCCGTCGTCGAGACCATCCGGGGCGCGAACCCGCCTGCCCTCACCGCCGCCGTCGAGAAGGCCGTCAAGCTGGCTGGCACGGCCGCGCCGGGCGCGTCCTTCTCCATGCCTGGTCGGACACTGGGTGGCAGCGGAAGCGGCAGCGGAAGCAGCAGCGGCACCGCGCCAAGCCGCAGGGCCGGGAGCAACACTCTGGCTGGCCGGTCGTGGTCCGGTTTCAGCCCCTTCAACTTTGTAAACTCCCTCCTGACCTTCTTTGGTCTTTACATCGTCTCTCTGTTATCGGTACGTCTTCACACCGTTCCCCAGTGTCATCCAACCCACGGACTGCCTGTGCGTCTATATTATGCTATGCTAATCGTGTTATAGTTTGATCCTTACAAGGCTGCCGAGCGTTCCGAGTTCAATCTCAACAAGCCGAGGGCGCAGCCAGCACCCATCAGGCCGGGCGGTAGCAGATCAGCAGGGGGTACCGGTGCTCCGGGCCGGGCGGGCGGCGGTGTCCGGACATTGGCCGACCTCGGCGGCAGTTAGCAGTGCAGGCGGCGGCTGCCGACTTCGAGTCCGCAGGCATTCGACATGGGTGGTTATAGGTCTTTATATGAATAAGCTGGGGCGTTTAGCATCGGGTGTTTCACGGTACATATATACAGTTGTTGTTTTTGGGTGCCATTCACGATTTGATAGTGACCACCACGCAACCCGTGCATGTCAACGTGGTCAATGGAATCTGCCAGCTCCCTGGAGGTACATGGTGCTCTGCTGCAGTCCATGTTCACTGATGCCCAACTTTGTTCCCAATGGTATGGTTCCGGTGAGACGTATTGTAGCCAACCTCCTGGGGTCATACAAATGCACTGGGGCTCCCACGCTGAAGCACAATACAGGACAGCTCCATGTCCCCTAACGGCGATGCAAAATTCCACGCAAGAGACATGGCACGACGCTTGTTCATGGCCTGCTTATCGGACTTACGGACCGTAAATGCAACTAGGTCGTCGTGCTGCTTCCTGTCATCCCAATTGCATTAATTTGACAGAAGACGGCTGCTTCACGTGGGCCACCTTGCATCTTCTTGCTCCATCCATGGTGAATACACACTGCGGGGCGCGAAAGCGGCTGAGGGATCTGTGGCTTGGAAAATTTCCCACCAGTTAGCTAATGTGCTAGAAGATCTGCCACCCAGTTATCGACGAGGAATCAGATCAACTAAGGGTAGCCCCCCCCCTGTCTACCTGAGAGTCCCGTGCATTTTGGGTAGAAATGATCCACAAAAGACTTGACGCCATACTAACGCCACAAAAAATAGCGAGCCTCGTAAGCCTGGAGGGCGAGCGGCGGACCAAAATAAAAACATATTCGCTTTTTTTCTGGAGTGGGGGTCGGCGCGAAGCGCATGCCCCCCGGAGGTCAAAGAGTTTAAAAAGAATGTTGAATTGTAGTTATCGCGGCGTAGCCGCCTAATGTTGGGCAAAAGTCGGGTACTTGTGGCTTATATCTATACCAAAGTGTACGGGACTCTTAGGTAGACAGGGGGGGGTTACCCTTAGTTGATCTGTAGACTCGTTATCGACCCCCTGCTGTGTGCTATCAATACATAATACTGTACAGTACCTACCTACATAGTACTATGTCGGTAGACTACTAGGGGATCTACCCTTAAGAGACCCCTTAAGCGCAGCGAAGGGGGTCTCTAAGGGTGGATCCCCTAGTACTAGAATAGACTAATTCATGAATTTTGCATCCTATAGTACATGCCAAACAACCGCCTTTCTTTCTTTCTTCTTTTCTTTTTTTGCAACAACATGTTGTCGGCCGCAAGGGTGCAGAGGCCGTGCCCCCAATGTAGGCGCCAGGTTCTACGTCTTCTTGAGAAGACCTTTGCACAGTCCAAAGCGCCAGGCCTAGCCCGTTGCCAGCCCGCGCCGCATGCGACGGCGAGGTCTCTTCGCCCCAACTCGAGATGTTTCTCAACAACCCGACCCAGATTCCAGGAACCACCACCCGAGACCCGACCTGGGGCTCAACCTGGGGCTCAACCTGGGGCCCGGCCTGAATCCCAGCCCCCGAAACCCGACGACATCGAGTTGGTAGTCCGGCAAGCGAGACATGCCTTCGGCGACACCTTACCCAAGGGGTACCTCAACGACGAAGAGTACAAGCTCTATACGAGGCTCTACGGCCCACCGCTTCGAGAAACCCAGCCTGCGGATGTCGGCATGCCCATACCGCCCGATGCCATGGAAGAAGAATACGTCTACGATCCCTCGGAGAAGGTCCTGCTGCGAGAGACTGAAGATGGCCAGTTTGAAGAAATCGTGTATGAGACCGACGAGTTGGCTTCGTCCGCCGAGAGCAACGATGGGGTAATTGAGCCCGCACAGGGAGACATTCTATTCCAGGAATTGCCATCGGAAGCCGGATTGACCTACATCAATGCTGTTGCTAAGAATCAGCGCGAATTCAATGCACTGTTGAAGCTGCAGAAGGACTTCGAAGCTGCCTCATTGCGACCGCCCGAGGAAGATATAGAGGAGGAAGAGCCACGAGAAGAAGAGGAGGAGGAGGAGGAGGAGGAGGAGATAGATGAGGAAGACGAAGGGGAACCCGACGCCACCTTTGGCCACCCTGCCGATCGTGTTCACGAGTTCTCCCGCTTCGGCCACTGGAGAACCAATCCAAGTACTTTGCAACTCCCCAAAGCTAACTTCGTCACGCCCATCACCAAGCTACTTGATCGAACCGACATCAAACACGTTAGAGAAGCGGCAGAGAAGGCTTTCGGTGGCCCCGGCCTTCCCTTTTCTGTAGCCACGCCGCCCTCGAAACGAAACGCCGAACAGAAGCCGATTCCGATGGCTGCCAGCCACCACAAGATGACGGAAATCGAGGCCGATGCCTTCATCGCGACGATGCTGCCTGCAACGTACGCGTCTGCCATGAGCGTCTTGGTCGAGATTCGAAAACGACTTGGGTCCGATTGGATGACAAAACTCATGTCCCGAGGCAACGGCGATGGGCCGCGGGTGCTGGATGTTGGTACTGGTGGAGCTAGCCTGGCGGCCTGGGAACAGGTTCTCCAAGCTGAGTGGGGTCTGACTCGTGAAAAGGGGAAGAGGAAGGGATTCACTCCTCCGAGCAAGAAGACAGCCGTCGTAGGTTCAGAGCAGCTGCGACAACGTGTTTCACGATTCCTCCATAACACTACCTTCCTGCCTCGACTACCAGACTATCTGCACTCAGGGGACCACCCAGACAAGCTAGAGGGAGGCGAAGCTTCGTTGCCCAGGAAGCAGTTCGACATTATCATCGCATCTCACCAGATGATGCCACTCAAGGAGGGGTTTAGGCGCAAGGCCATGTTGGATAATCTATGGGAAATGCTGTCACCCGACGGTGGCATTCTCATCGTCATGGAGAAGGGCCATCCCCGGGGTTTCGAGGCCGTTGCTGACGTTCGAGCCCGTCTTCTCGACGAGTTCATCGTCTCACCCACTTCGGATCCGCGACCCGAGCCCATCGAGCCCGAGACAAGGCGAGAGCGCGAACCAGGCATGATTGTGGCGCCCTGCACAAACCACAAGGCTTGCCCTATGTACCTCAACCCCGGCCTCACTCCCGGCCGAAAGGACTTCTGCCACTTCAGTCAACGGTTCATCCGCCCACCGTTTCTGCAAAAGGTGCTCGGCGCGACCCATAGAAATCACGAAGACATCGACTTCAGCTTCGTAGCCGTCCAGCGTGGCACGCTCCCCGGAACGGAGAAGATAGTGTTGCCCGATCAAGGGCGCAGGGCCACGGACGGCGCTTTCGGCGGGTATGAGAACTCGCGGGACGCTCCCGATGCCCTGTCGCTGCCCCGGAACATCCTCCCACCCATCAAGCGACAAGGACATGTGATACTGGATCTGTGCACGCCGGCCGGCACGCTGGAGCGGTGGACGGTTCCCAGGAGTTTCAGCAAGCAAGCCTACCGCGACGCGCGCAAGGCGAAATGGGGCGATCTCTGGGCCCTGGGAGCCAAGACACGGGTGGTGCGGCCGGTCCGGCTTGGAAAGGGCGGAGCGGCGCCTAACGATGGCGGCGTGAGAGCCCAACAGGCTGCGCGCGCCGGGAAGACAAGGGTCATCAACCTAGACGCTGACGCGGGCGGCATCTTCCGTGCCTCGGAAGCGGGCAAGGCATCCCCGCCGCCGAGACGGACCAAGGGTGGCAAGAAGGGCAGACGGCCCGACCTCATGAAGGAGCTCGAGTTGAAGGAGTGATATGCGCGAAAAGTCCGTAGCAAAACGTGTAAAAATATTTGTATGAATGAATGGACTACGGTAGTCTGTACTATATGAGGACTGGGGTCTCATGAACAAGCCGTGTCCTTACTGTACATGTGTATGTACCACAGCCTGATCACATACCCAACACCAATGTATGCGTGCGCCTTAGCGCCGGCTCCCGAGTCTCCGGAGATGGCGTGTCGTCAAACTAGGAGGAAGAAACACCAGTTGCACTATATCGCCGAGATAGAAGCGTACTCATCCATCTCACTCAGGGTCACGATGCCGAACTCACGCTCCCAGCCGTTCCCACACATGTCATCGGGTCTCGATGAACACGATCCCAGCGGGATGGGACATATACCCCGGTCCAGATAGACGATGGACAGTACCTGCATCTCCGCCGACCGCCCGCGGGGATGTCCATCGAGCGACGATGGGTAGGCCCAGTTCGCTGATTGGCCCGATCATTGCTGCAAGTGCGGATTGCGTCAACTGCGATAAGAAAAGATCGCGGGAAGTCCCACTAAAATGTCCGGCGGGACATGCGACATCGCAGACCCTTGCCATGGCATCCCACTTCGTGCGCTTTTCTGCGTCCCCACGACACCACACCACGGAAATGCCAGGACACATCTATCTTATGCGACCGGGCGGTCGGCATTTCCCTGCCTTTATTAATTATTCATTACTCCCCAAACTCGAGGGCAAATAGCTGTCACGTCTAGCATGTTGATATTCATTCGCTACGTTGTTCGTTAAAAGTACCAACCTTGCTAAGTACAGTATCTTTCCTACACTTGTTCCCGTCTCGACTCGGAACTTCCCAGTCGTCCATATATTGGCGGCGGCCACTACTGGCGCAATCCGACAAGCACGCAAAATGGCATCTCACGTCTCTTTGCTTGCGGCAGTCAATGCCGAATCACACGTCCACCTAATCATCGGTTCCAACTCTTTGGCCGCTGCACGGTGTGGCCAGTCGCTGGCTGCTGGCGCATCGCCCGTATTGCTTGCGCCGGCAACAACAGAACCCCATCATGCTCTACAAAAACGGCTGGATGGTGGTGAGATCAAGTGGGTAAAGGAGGAATTCCAAGAGAGCCACCTCTTCACGCTGGGGAGGGAACATGTCGGCCATGTGGTGGACGCCGTCTTTGTCACCTCGGGCTCGAGGGAGGACCGTCTCGGTACGCGACTCTGCCACGATGCCACGCCGCCACACCGCCACCTCCGCACCGGTCGCAATTACCTCAGGAATAGCTGCTAATCCGGATAAACAGGCTCGCGCGTATCGTCCCTCTGCAAGCGGCACCGAATCCCCGTCAACGTCGTCGACGCTCCACAACTCTGCTCCTTCACTCTCCTCTCGACCCATACCGATGGTCCTCTCCAGATCGGCATTACCACGAACGGCCGCGGTTGCAAGCTGGCGTCTAGGATACGCCGTGAAATCGCTACCTCGCTCCCTCATAATCTCGGAAGCGCCTGTCTCAAGCTTGGCGACGTTCGTAGAAAGATACAAGAAGAGGATCGTCTGTTACATCTGGCTCAAGCTGATTGTGGCGATGGCGATGACTCGGTCGACCAGCCCGCGACTTTCAATAAGCTAGTAACCGAGACCGATCTCGATGCCGTCAAGAACAGGCGCATACGTTGGTTGAGCCAGATTTGCGAATACTGGCCATTGAAGCGGCTGGCCGCAATCACTGACGACGACGTTTCCACTATGCTGAAGTCTTATGAGGCAGTTGTCCCACCAGAGCCTGCAGACAAGCCGGCACTGGCAAATGGTTCCAACGGCAAGGGCCGCATCATTCTCGCCGGATCCGGCCCTGGGCATCCAGATCTATTAACTCGAGCTACCCACAAAGCCATCCAAAGCGCCGACCTCGTTTTGGCAGACAAGCTTGTTCCTGCGGGCGTGCTGGACTTGATACCTCGCCGGACACCTGTTCAGATAGCGCGCAAGTTTCCAGGCAATGCCGACGCCGCGCAGAACGAGCTCCAGGAGATGGCTATAGCTGGTGTGCGGGAAGGCAAGACGGTTCTGCGCTTAAAACAGGGCGATCCATACATCTACGGGCGAGGTGGAGAGGAGGTAGAGTACTTCCGCAACCATGGCCTCGGTGATAAAGTCATCGTATTGCCTGGGGTCACGTCTGCTCTGTCAGCGCCACTTTTCGCCAATATCCCTTCCACGCAGCGCGACGTTGCGGACCAGGTTCTCATCTGCACCGGCACCGGAAAGAAGGGGAAACCCCCCGCGCCACCCGAGTACACGCCCACCCGGACAGTAGTGTTTCTCATGGCATTGCATCGAATAGAAGGGCTTATCGGGGAGTTAACCAAGCACCCAGAGGCCGAAAATGTTCCCCAGGGAGAAGAATCAAACCCCGACACTATCCAAGGAGCAGATTCAACACCAAGACGAAGAGTGCTATGGCCAAGGTGTACACCCTGCGCTGTTATCGAGCGCGCAAGCTGTCCCGATCAGAGAGTGATTCGGACCACATTAGCCGCAGTGGCCGAGGCGATCGAGCAAGAGGGCAGCAGGCCCCCTGGTCTTCTAGTCGTGGGACGCGTCTGTGAATTCTTGAATAATTTAGAAAGCGGCCGCGCTTGGAGTGTCGAAGAGGGTTTCAACGGCTTAGACATCATGCAAGGCGTAGATTTGAAAAGTGCATAGTTCGGCACGGGAGTCCAGCATATCACGTTTCTGAGACAGCATTTGAGCAGTGTTGGGGGAGTCTACTCTAAACCGAGTCGTCTGATTTACAGCGTTAGACACAATCTACCTGTTTACATTTCTTCCATCACTCATATCGCATCTCGCACGTTACAATCTGTCCATTACTCGATATTCCCCCATTCACAAAACTAGGTGGCGACCGTAGGTCTCTCCGGTCTAATCCCGATCGTTGGGGTGGAAAACCAGGCAGCGGACCTCGATACTCTCGCGAGGAGGGGCATCGGACTCGGAACTCGGATCCACAAAGGCCGTATGAGGGATGCGCCGAGCCCGGCCGTCCGTCTTGCTATCGAAGCACTTGATGAGGAGCGCCTCCTGGGGTGTTAGCCCCCTCTTGTAGTACCAGCGGTGGGCGGGCGAATGCCGCACCCCGAGCGTCTCGCCCTTGCGCGTGGGGTAGATCAGCCCGATGGGCACGAGGTCCTCCTCGCCCACGCTGTGCGCGTCGGCCACGGCGAGCGGGTCGCGCTCCACCGTCTTAATGGGGCGCCAGACATTGATGATCTGGACCCGGCCCTTCAGAAGTTCGGCGGCTTCCTCGGCCGGGAGGTGGTGCGGCACGCGGGACAACGACGCCGAGTACGACTGATCGATGTGCACGCGCTGGACGGGACCGCGCAGATCGATGGCCTTCGGGCCGTCCTGCTTCTTGTCCCGGCTGTCTTGGGACTGGCGACGGATGGTGTGGTCGAAGATGAAGATCTTGGATGCGCCGGTGCTGAGGTCGGAGGGGTCAGTACGAACCTAGTGCCGGGAATTCGGGGAACTCGCGGCTCTAGCACTTACACGTCCTTCAGCAGCTGTTCCGTCTCGGGGTAGTAGACAGCCTTGATGTGTTCGTCGTCGACGAAATCCTTCTCCTGCGCCACGCTGGGAACAACCTGGAAGCCCTGCTTGTCGAGCGTGAACTCGGCCTCCCGTCCGGCAATGTTGGTGATGTTGACGCGCAGTGGGGCGACGGGTCGTTCGTATGTCTCGGGCCGGCCCACGTAGGTGGGCGCCGGAGGCGAGCCGTCTTCGTTGTCCTTGAAGTAGTTCAGCACGGCTTCCACCTCACTCGGGGAGGTAGACCCGCCCGCGGCCTGGAGACCGTCGTTGAAGAAGGTTGGGAGGCTGCCCGTGGGTGCTTGGACGTCTGCGGAGGCCATTTTGTCGAGCAGAACTTGTATTTGGTTCTATCTGAGGGTTGGTTGTTAAGTCACTGTGGGTAGGCTTGTATTACTATGTATTATGTACGAGATGGTCGGAGAATAGATGCACTCCTCCTGCCTTCCCTTCCAGAGTATTTATACATTGCCATCGAGAACGGCACGGCCAGCTGTCTCGACGAGCTCATGGCCACCCCCTGTCGATTAGCCAGCCACGGTATGGAATGTTGCGTTTGCCAGGCCTGTGTTTCGGTTCCCCGCAAGCACGTCACCTTGCTCTGGGGTTGCGACGAGACTTGCCGTGGCCTATTGCACGCCATCCCGTACCAGCATCGGATGCACGCATTAGAAATCAAGCTACATTTGTAATCGGCATCAAGAGATCATCCGATCTTGATGCATCGGCTTGAGCTAGGTCCTGGTTGGCATTCATCCAATTTGACACTACTGTACGCTTTTCACGCAGCCTATGACACGGCGTCGAGTGGGCACTCGTAGGCGTTCGTTAATTTTTGGACTTAAAAGTTGTATGACTACACGAATATTTGTCCTCTGGTTTATTGAGAGACCTCCGTGCAACAAGTCAATCGTACCTGGACGCATCGTAAAAGCACAACATAACCGAGCCGGGGCAGCCCGGAGTTCCGGTGCCACGGCAAAACCGTCGGCTTCACTCTAATGCAGGGTTGGAAATTAGTATTCTAGTATAAATGCTAATCTTAGTGTTTACTAAATTAGTATGAGTATTAGTACTAGATTTAAATACTAAGCTAGTATTAATACTAATTTAGTACTATTAATCTAGTATTTAATATATACTAGATTAGTTTTAATCTTAAAATTTAAATATTAATTTAATATTATTAAGTTAATATTTAATAATATTAATCTTTTTTTTAATAAATCTTAAAAATTAATATTACTTTAAATATTAGTCATTAAATTTAATAAAACAATTAAGTATTATATTTTAAAATAAAGTTTTACTTATATTTATATTTATATTTATTATTAAATATATTTTATATTATAACATTAATATTTTTAATATTAATTTAATATTTAATATATATTAAATCAATCTTAGTATTAAATATTCAATACTAATTTAGTACTACTAATTTCTAACCCTGCTCTGATGTATGTTAGGTCGTCGGATAGCGGGCTTGCTAGGTAACCGGTGACTTATCATGGCGTCGGGCAGATTATTGAATCGAATTATAGGTGCATAGAGACCACGCAAGTCGATCAGTTCTTCCGTCTGGACTAACAAGGCTTCCGTACTTGATCATTAATCACTATCATTTTCCACGCCTTTGTATGGATAGCTATGACATGGGACTATGTTTTGTTGCTTTCTGGGCGGAGACCCGCAGACGTTTCGAGTCAGGCCGACCTGGAATCTGGAGTGATTGAATTATTGCTTCAACTTCAATTGGCATTACGCATCGGCTGCATTTGTAATCCTTCCTCTTCCACGTCCATGACGCCGTATCCCGCCATCGCATACCCGGCAAACCATGGGCATAGCCTTCTTCGTCTTTCAGATACGTTCTTCGGAATTCAACCGCCAAGATACGACTCTAGGCCGGGGTGATCGTGATCACAACCACCATGAAGTAGGTGACAAAACCCCCCAACGTTACTATTCTATCCCTCTTCTCTGTTATTTCTTTCTTTGATTGCGTTCGCAACAGGATTTGCAGGCAAAAACCATGCGTTTGCCGGAGTGTGTCCCTTCCTACGGCGTTGTTTTGTTGTTCACCCATAGTCATGACACTTACAAGTGTGATAATATGACCACTTGCGCACGTCCGCGTACACATTCAGAGTTCGTCGCCTAACTAAATATTCGTTGGCCTATAGACCCGGTAGTTGCTCAAGGCAGCACAGTCTTCACCCCTTCGGCCATCAAGGCCAGCGTGTCCAAAGCCATTTGCTTTAGGACATCAGCTTCCGGCGAGCTGGGATCCAGGGCCCCGGTTTGGTCGGTAGATTCAATCTTGGTGGGAGCTTGGTCCGGTTGCTTATGCATGAGACTGCACTGTAACCACCTATCAGTCTTCTCCTTTGGATTTTTACACATAGAGTACGTGATCTATCTTGGTAGGAGCAACTTACATCTAACCAAGACTTCTTGGCGCACCTCTCACAGGGAACCCCATATCGGTCTGCCACACATCTGACATGTGCGGCTCGGCATGACGTGCAGCTTCTGACTGTTCGCTTTCCCCCGATCCGCTTCCTCCTTTGTCGCAATGCTGTAGCTGGTGGTGTAATGGGTCGTGACATCACTGGCTGTTTGAGAGGAGTCCTGCCTTTCTTTTCTTTGCGGTCGGCGGTACTGTCCACAGCCTTGCCGTGGTCGGTCGGTTCCATCGTTGCAGTTAATCGGAAAACTCCTTGTAACTAGTTACCTGTTGGTTACAATCTGAAATTGACTTGCAAAGGCATCAGGTTGACAACTTGGTCCTGGCGGCAGGCTGTGGAGAAAAACCCGAGTAGGTGGCGGCAATGAGAACCCAAGACCTAGTGTTCTGTTTCTATTGCCGGGCAACGCAACTGTACTTATTTCCACCTTGAGTTGTTGCGGCGGCAACACGACAAAGGCTGTTGGAGTGGAGTTTTTTTGAGACCATACTGATGCATCTTGGTAGCCTTTGCAACTGATAGCTTCGCTTGTGTTACAAGTACGCCCGTTTGTAAAATGTGTCTTTGAAGTCATCTTGACGAACGTGTTAACTGCAAGGTTTCTTTGAATAGTTAGTTTCCTTAGGTATGCACGGTATCACTTCGCAATGGTAGGTAGGTATGCAATGTATATCTGGGCTCTCACTTATAGACATGCATCGTGCGTTCTGGCCGTGCATGCCGCTCATAGGGTGTTGATTAACAACAACGAAGCAGCATTGTTTGAAAGGGGCCATTTTTCCCTTGGTAGGGTCCGGCATTGACATGACATAGAGCACAAATTTAATTGAACTCTCTAGTGCCCCTCAAAACATCGAAACTATGTATTGAACAGGCCAAACCAGCGTTTCATGTGTTCCAGTCTGGGGCATTCGGGTAGTATTGTGCATACCAGGCAGGCGAGGTTTGTACGAACACAAGAATTCACGCCAACGATGAATTTATCAGCCTTTATTGTCAACACATCGACATTATTCAAGATGTGTTGCTCGACCGTGCAGCCTAGCCAGCCAAGACGTCGACATGAAGCGGCGAATGTTCTTTCCCCAAATCATGAAAACAATGAGGAATAGGTTATTGGCGAGTAGTACTCCGCCAAAACCAGCCGATATGACGGCCGTATAACTGCTCTGCATGATCCAGTCCAGTACTTTGAAACCTAGACCGAAGCTAACGAGTTGCTTACCCACATTCATGGCCATGAGCATTTCCGACGTGTCGCTATTGTAGGAATCTACTGCGTAGGCCAATGTGAAACTGTAGAAAAAGTAGCCGCACCACGATGCCATGCCAGCGCCAAAGAAATAACCTATCCAGTGTAGATTTAGCTGGGCCGTCAAGCCGTAGACAACCAGCCCAACAGGACCGACGATCATGGCGGGGAGCATGACGCCTAGTCGCATCTCGGCCTCTCGGATACCATTATTGCGCCGTGTGAGGTATGCTGCTAGCATATCTGACGTCGGCGTGAAGGGGACAGCAAGGAGAAAGCCTATCACCGAGCCGACAGCATGGATTCCGGAACTCGACTGTAGCATAGAATTAGCAACTGCTTCGGACACGGACCCCGCCTTCATCATGCGAACTTACCACGGGCCAGTTGTATGGAGGCGCAGTAATCTTAATCGGGAACACGAAATTGAAAGACAGACCCCCCAACCCGATGATTATGCCGAAGGAGGTAATGACCCACAGGACCTGGGGAACGAGGAAATAGGTCATAGATCTCCATAACAAAGTAAAAAACGGCACTGTCGGATCACTACGCCCCCAAGGGCGGAGAGTGGAAATGAACGACTTGCGAGGAGGTATAGCAGGTGCTTGCTCAACAGCGAAGGCCTCGGGCTTATCCTGGCCGGAGGTTGCGTTTGTCGTGTCCTGGTCCTCAGGTATCGTGGATTCCATAATTTTGCTTCGCTGGTACGAGGTCTCCTCGGCGAAAAGGAAGGCTAAGATGAAGAGCGCAGAGGCGAAAGCCAGGATCACGTAGAAGAAAAGTCTCCAAGAGTATTTGGTGGGGAGCATATATGCCGCCGGAAGCGTTGCGAGCGCCGCAAGGCATAATGCAACTGTTGGGGGTTTTTGTTAGCTGAAGACTTTCGGTGGGCTAAGGATTGCTTCCAATACATGTGTAGTATCCAAGCTGTATTCCACGTTCATGTAGAAAGAATATGTCGTTCACAAGTTGAACCGGCAAAGCCTCGCATACGCCGGCACCTAGGCAATGGACAATCCGGGCAGCCATGAGGCCTCCGAAGCTGGTCGCTCGTGAACTGGCGGCGAGGCCTGCGATAAACTGTGCAGAGTAAGCATTTGTGCTCTGTGGGTGGGGGATGCCGTTGCTTACGGCCAGCATGGATCCCAACATGACCGGTCTTCGCCCAAATCTCAGGTACAGTGGTACCAGTAGCCATGATGTGAGCCCATACTGCAACACTCGGAGTCAGTTATCGCGTTATAGAGCATGATTTGTGGGTGTTTTGGAAGCTTCTAGACATTTTCTTGCCCTCAAAAGGAAATATCATGCCCTGAAAGCTGCCAGAACAGAAGAAAATGGTCCCCAGAATTGCTCACGGCTAAATTGGGGTAAGAGATCAAAGTAGACGCTTCGGCCTGCGAGACCCCGAACACCTCCGACCATAGTGTGATGTATGGACCAACACCCAGCAGTGCCGAGTTCCCCAGGAAAGAGTAGACGCAAACAATGACGAGAATTATAGTTTTCTTGAATTTAGACCACTGAAGAGGATCATTTGGGTCTTCGGCGGGTACAGGAAAGAGTGCCTGGCCATAGCCGGTATCATCTCCATCTGGTCATCCGTTAGCAAGATGTGAGAAGGGTTATTACCGCTCAGGGCCACTGACCTGCGGCTTTGACGTTGACCGTGCCCGGGATGTCGCCTTCGTGTGCGTGGCTGTTGGGAAAGTCGTTAGTCGACGCGATCTCAACGTGGTCGCTATGTGACACACCTATGGACAAGATGTAGGCCCGGTTTAGGGGGCTCTCCGTTAGTGCTGCTCACCATACTGATTTCTTGTAACTTGACTAATTGCTATAAGCATAAGGGAGACGATTTGTCGCAGTTCGTGCTGTCGATATCCCGGGCAGCCGCCGTCTAAATACACACGCTCGTTAGTCTTAGAGATCACCAGTGGCTAGCTGATGATATGTTTTGCATTTTTTAAAATTTGCCTTTTCAGGCAAAAGACAGACCCGTAAAGGTACAATTATCTCGAGGGACATATTGATTCTTTATAGTGACATATTAAGACCATTGGGGTCCGGCAATTATTGCATTTACCCCACAACCCCGTATCCGGCTCTTGTTCCGTTCAGTGACAGGCCTCGCCATGGCGTGGACGTGCATGGCTTAGGCGAGACGCACGGAAGTGCATGATATTAACCGCTCGAGGCGAACTACCAATTTCAACCGAGATCAATTACTCGATCCTCAGCTAAGCAGGAGGAAAATGTAGCGGGTCGGGTCCCCTGGGCGTACTATCATTACTCCAATGCTCTAAGAATGTTTCCCGTTTCCCATTTCTAGCTAAGAGGAGACCCTACATCGAGGGGCTAGGGATATAGAGATGAAAGCCGCATTATCCTGGCTAGCAGTTGTAGGCTAGTTAATAACGCTATGACGGTGTTAGATAAGCTTTAATATAAGCTCCCCATTTCCCTGCCTATCTAAATAGAAATGGGCGTTCGAAGCCAAGAAGTCTGACAGTGTCCACATAATATAGACATATGATAGTACTATGACGAGGATCCAGTTGTAGATACCGACGTCTATGTTCTGATTTTTGAAGGACACAAGAAGCGACTACTGTCAGTAATAAGCCTCAATCCATAGTCCAAATCGAATGTCGTGCAGAGAAAATGTGGCATGTCCAATCGCACCTTCATGCGGCGCTCAGTTTGCCGAATTGACGCATATACAACAAGTAGTGCTATGTTCTCTGGGAAGGGGTCACGAATATGGTCATACCAGGCCTTCAGCTTCCAGCTCCCCTTTATTCATTTGATCACCTATGGCCCCCCAAAAGAACTATACACGACCAAGGTAGATAAATTAGGTGTTCATTTGTGTTCTCGGTTTTAACTGGTCTGGTACGCTACACGAACCGCAGCGAACCAGCCTTTGACAATCCGTGCCGTCGACTGGCACTAAAAATATAACCCATTTTGGCTGGAACTCCTGGTGGGAAGATGGTTGCCATCTCTCACAAGCCGATCGGTTAGCGTTCTAAAATAAAGATACAGCTCTAGACGAGACTGCTAAGCTAGGTACACAATCGAACCGGGTCACATTTTCTTACGCTTTGGGGAAAGGGGACGCTTGGCTTGATCAATGCCCACTCAACTTCCTTCCACCGTAGTCGCGTTTTCAGAACCAAAGCCTAACGTCATTCTGGTCTTATTCGATGGGCTGTGGCTGATTGTAACAAGGGCTTGGAATAGTCTTCAAATTGTAGTAACTATCTAGGGCGTCAAGGGGAGCCATGAAGGTCTCTCTCCCTCTCCAGCCAGCTGGAAGACCTAGGGTCTTATGTCCTAATAGCCTGGCGTATAGTTACCGACCCTCGCGAATAGTTGCGGACCGGAATCGCCGACCGGTCTTATATCTAGGTCTCGGCTAGGTTATATGTTTGATCAGGCAAACGCGGGTAGAAGCCTTAACGCAGTCTCCCGCTCATATGATTATATACATGATATGCAGACCTCGGATCCAGTCCATCGGGTCTGTGTGACACTGATATAGTGAGTTGTGACTCGCCGCGCCTTTGATCCTCCTACCATTTGGGCTGCTTGCCCAGATATCTGGTAAGACATCAAAGTCCTTGCTAGCCACATGGACGTTACAGACTATAGCTCGTCGATTTATTCTCATCTTCTACTTCTATGTCCTTCCTGGACAGCGAGAAACTGCCTGAAGTATTTCACAACGCCAGGTCAATGATGTTTGATATAGTAACATTATGAGCACTAAGAATTACCACGTCGCATAGGATATAGACACGGTTTGACGAAGATGCTGATACATACGATCGTAGGATCCAGAAAACGCGAGGTCCCGGCCGTCTACTTTCTCATAGCTAGGCTCGGATGCCGCGACCGCCATCTCGTAATAACAAGCCCTAGGCTGCAGTGAACTCATAGAACTCTTAATTATTCGTACTCGCTTTAAGTACACATAAAATATAAGCTATGTCTTTAAAGTAATAAAGTAAAAAACTATTAATATAGTATGTTTTAACTAAATAAATTCTTTTATGTTAATTTATATATATTTATAACTTAAAGCATATATAACAGTTTTTATTAATTTGTTTAATAAGTTAAACAAATTAACTTTATATATAGTTTTTATTAAAAAAAGCTTTTTATAAAGGTAATTGTTGCTATAAATATATTTAAATTTTTTTATACTTTTTTAACTTTTAAACTTAATTAATATATTAACTTAGCTTAAAAAACATTTATAACTTGTTATACTTAGCACACTAGGGTAAAGCTGCCTTAGTAAGGCTGTAATAAGGTGTAAGTGTAGTGGCTAGTACATAGTGCAGCTACTAGCTAAGCTATATATAGATTACTAATCTATAACTACTCCCCTTAAAATTTTTTTTAGCTCGTTTATAAAACATATATAATATTTAAACAGCTAACTTTTAATTGTTTTTTAACGAAAAAAAAGATTGTTTTAAGTTTTTACTTATATAATTATTGTTAGGCTTTCTTTTTATTAAGTTATTATATAAGCTTTTTTATACGTTAAATTAACGATTTTTATGTTAATATAGCTTATATATATTAACGCTTTAATTGTTTTTTATTATAGCTTTATTAATAGTTTTATAAAATTAAAGTTTATTTTATAAAACTTTTTATAAAATATTATTTATTATTGAATTTTTTTAATTAATTTAATATTAAAGTTTATATTTTTTTTAACTATAAACTTTTTTTTGCTTTTAAGTTTTATAGTTTTTAAGGTTTTTAGCTGTTTGTTTTAAAAATAAATTATTAAAGTATTAATTTATAGCTTGCTAAAAAATAAAAAAATTAAATATATATATATATTTTAAATATTTTATATTTTTATTATATTATTAAAAAATTTGTTTACTTTATTATATACTTTTAACTATAAATAAAGTATTTTTTAGTAGTATTTATAAAACTAACTATTTTTTTTATTTTATTGTATACGTTTTTTATAAAGTTTTTTTATATAAATTAATAAGTTGTTTAAAAATTTTATTATGATTTTATTTTATAAAATAATAATTTTATAATATTTTATAAAAGCTAAAATATATTTAATACTTATAATTTTATATAATTTATTTATAAAAGTAAAAATAAATAAAAGTTTACGATTAAAAATTATTATTATTAAATTTTTAAATATTTTAAAAGGTTTTTTATAGTATATTTTAGCTATATTTTTAGCTATAGCTTATATAGTATAAAATAATATTTAAGCTTTTTTTTAATTAGTTAATTATAGTTAATATATTGTTAAAACTATGTTTATTTTTTAATATTTGTTTAAAATTTATTATTAAATAGCGCTAAATATAGTTAAATATTAATAAAAGTATTAATTTATTAAATGTTTTATTTTTAAATATATTTACGGGCTTATATTTTATATAGTTAGCTATATATATATTATAAATTTGTTTAAGTTTTAGCTATTAATATTATTTGTTTATTAATTTTTATATTTTTTATTACGGTATATAATAGTTATATTATTATTAGGGTTATAATTTAAGTTTAAGTTTTTTAAGTTATTAACTTAAACTTAGATTATTTACTAAAACTTAAACTTAATTAAGTTAGTTTAAGTTTAAATTTTTAATAAATAATTAAGTTTAAGTTTGCTTACTAACTAACTTAAACTTAAAACTTTGAGTTTAAGTTTGCCTATTAACTAACTCATTGAGTTTTTTAGTGAATAATTATTCATTAAATCACAACCCTGATTATTATAGTTACGGATTGGTGGTTTATGCGTGGCTTAGCCGGTGGCTGCACCATGTACTAGCCATTGTACCTACACCCCACTACAGCCCTACAAGGGCAACCCTACTTTATATACACTACATATATACTTAGGTAGATTTTGTATAGCTAGTTTTTTTTTTTTTATTTATTTATTTATTTATAGAGTTTTTGTACAATATAGTATATATTATAAGAGCTTTGTTTTTAAAAGTATGTTAAATATAACAATTTATAAATTATTTATTTAATAATGTATTAAAACTACTTTTAAATATTTTTTAATATTAATATAAAAAAAAACTAAACTAACTAGCAAACGTTATAATTACTAAAATATTTTAATTTATAAAAAACTACGCCGAAAACAAAACAAAAGCTTAAAAGTAAATGCGCTTTAACTTTGTTAACTTTTAAAACTTTATAATATATAAAAATTAAAATTTTAATACTAAAACAAAAATAAAATATTAATTTAATATTAAGCTAAAAAAAACTATATTGTAATAAAACAGCTATAAAAAGTTATAATAATAAAAAACAAACTTTAGCCAACTTTATCCGTACGTTTTAAACTTAAATTAATTTTTTTAAGTTTTTTTAAAAAAATTTAATAATAATAATAAAGCTTTTTTTATAACTATTAACGTTTTTATAAAAAACTATGTTATTTTATCCGTAAAAAAAAATAACTTTATTTTTTATGTTATATTTATTATTAAAAAAAGCAAGCAAAGTTTTTATAAAGCTAATAAACTTATAAAATTTTTTTTTTTAAAATATTGTTATAAAATTGTTTAAAGCTATATTTTATAAGTTTAAAGCCAAATTGTTATTAATAATAATATATTATTAATATATTATAAACTTATATAAATTTTTTTAAATTTAATATTTTTTTATACTATTATAAAAAATAAATATAGTTATTTTTATAAACTTGTAAATTTTACTTTTTATATATATTAAGCTAAAAATATTGCTTTTATAGCTTAAAAAGTTTACTATATATTAATTAAACTTTTTTAATTATTTTTAAATATAATTATAATTTTTAATAATATTTTTAAAAAATTTTAAAAGTTTATTAATAATAAACTTAATGTTTAAACTAAAACTACTTAAACTAGTTTTTATAGCTATAACGTTTTTAATTAACTTTTTATTTTTTTATATAGCAATTTTTTAAAATTTTTAACTTAGTTAATAAAAGTATTAAATTAGCTATTAATATAAAGTTTAGTTTTAAAAAATAAAAAACTAATGATTAACTAATTAAGATTAATTTGCTAATAAAAAAATGAATATTAAATTATACTTAAAAAACAAAGTTATTAAACATTTATTTTTTTATTTTACCGATATATATTTTAATATATTAACAACTTTAAAAAAACAGCTTTAATATTTAAAAAATAATTAGTTTAACGTAAATATATTAAAAAAAGTAAAAGTTAAATAATATAAGCTTACGTTTAAAGTTTATAAATTTATACGATTTTTTAAATTTAAAGCTAACTTTATTTGCTTTATAAGTAAAATATATTTTAATAAAAACCAAAATGTTTTTTTTTTAAAAATAAATTGTTTATACGTTAAAAAACTAAATTTTTTTAAAAAATATATTAAAAAATCCGTTATGTTTAATATATTTATTAAATATTATATTTAAATAGTTTATAGTTTATATATTAACAACTAAAAAATAATATTGTTTATAAAACAAAAAAAAATAAAAACTAACTTTGTTTAATAATAGTTATAGTAATATTTACACGCCTTATAATAATAGTATAAATATTTTTAATAGTTTAAAAAGTTTTAATATTTTAAACTTACTTTTAATAAAATATAAAAGCTTATATTTAAAAAGAAATACTTTAATTATTATTAGTAAAAATATATTATTTAAACCCATTTTTTAAAAAATAAATTAATAGCTAATTATAAAGTTTAAATTGTTATAATTATAGCTAAGTTTAATTTTTAAAATATAACTAAAAATAATTTTTCCAAAAAAAATATTTTAAAAAGTTAGTAAAAAAAACTTAATAAACAAATATTTAAGTAAAAAACCTTTTTTATATATTTATATAATAAGCAGTAATAAAAATTTTTTAACTATAATAATTTTGTAAAAAATTTAAAAATAAATGTATATATATATATATAATTCGCTAAAACAGTTCTAAAATTTTTAAACTTATTTATAATAATATAATTTTAGCTATAACTAAAAATAAAATATAACAAATAAAATAACTAAAATATTAAAAAAGCTTTGTTGTTAACTTTAAAAATATAAAATAAATTTTTTGAAAATATATTTATAAATATATTAAACTTATAATATAAAATAATTATTAAAAAACTTTAGTTTTAAAAATATAACGTTTTATTTAATTAGAAGCAAAATTAATTAGTTTTTTTATTAACTTATTTTTTAAATTATTATATTAAATATAACTTAGCTATAAATAAAGCTAACAAATAGTTATAATATTTAAATTATTAATTTAATATAAATTAATATAATTATAATATAAATAAAAAAAAAAGTACGGAAATAATATTAAAAAAAAAAAGCTATAAAATATTTAAAAATTAACTTGTTTTTAAAAATCTTTATATTAAAGCATAAAAACCTTACGTTAATAAATATTGCTAAAATATAACGTAGTTTAAAAAAAATATTTTTTTTATTTTTATTTATATTTATTTAAAAAAAAAAAAAAAAAATATAAAAAAATAAAAAATAAAAAAAAAATATATTTGTTTTTATTTAAAAATTAAACAATATAAGCCTTTATAAAATATAATAAAATAAAATAAAATAGTATAAATATTAACTTTAAACTAGTATAGTAAACTTTAATATATTAGTATTTAATAATATAATAAAATAAAATAAAAACGCTAAAAAAGTATAAGCTACTAATATTTATAAGCTTAATAAACTAATAAAAAATAAAAAAAAAAATAAAAAAAGTTTTTTTAAAAATAAAAATAAAAAACTAAAAAAAAAAACAATAAAGTTTATATTTTTTAAATACTACAACTTATTTTATATTTTTAATAAAGTTAATTTTAATATTTTTTTTTTTTATTAACCAAAAATAAATTATTAAATTATATTATTAAACAATAAGTTTATAAATAATTTAAAATATAGCCCGCTATATAAAATATTATTAAATAAACTAAAAATAATAAAAAAATATTTAATTAATAATTTACGCAAAAAATTTATTAAGCTAAACAACGTACTTTATACTTTTTTTATTTTATTTATAAAAAAAGCAAATAAAAAACTCCGATTTTATATAAACTATTAAAAGCTAAATATAATTATTAAAAAAAATAAATATTTTTTACCCTTTATTAAAAAAACGTTAGCCTATATATTTAAAACTAAAATTTTTATTAAAATAAATATATAATAAATATTTTACCGTATTAAAATATAAAAAAAAAACAAAAACTTAATAACGTTTTATATATAATATAGTATATATTATTATAAAGTTTTTTTATTTAAGCTATTAAACAAACTATCGACCTTTTAGCACTATATTAACAATATACTATTTAATTATTTTAATAATTTTTACAATATTTATATCGATAATATTTTTATTTATTTTAATAACTTTAAAAACTATAAAAAATATATAAAAATAGTTTTATAACGTTTGCACAATATAAAGCTTTAAGCGGATATAAAAAAATTAAAATTTTATATTATAAAAACTAAGTTTTTAAGCTATATTATTAATACTAAAAATATATAGGTTAATTTAACTAAAATATTTGTTATAATTAATTAAAAAATACTTACTACTATTAAAAATATATAATTATTTTTAAAATTTTATAATTTTTACTATAAATTTATTTTTAAATATAATAAAATAGCTATAATATTAAACTATTTAACTAAAAAAAATATTACTTTTAAATAAAATAAAGCGTATAAAAAAGCTTTTTTTAAATTAAAAAAAGCTTTAACTTTTTTACCCTTTTTATATTATTATAAGTTTAAATTATTTACTAAAATAAAAACTAACGTTTTTAATAACGTTATTATAAATATATTGTTTTAAAAATATAAAAATAACTAACATTTAATAATATTTTTTTTTAAAACGTTATAAAATATTAAATTTAACTATAATATTCTTAACAAAAAAATGCTAGCTATAATAATAACGTTAAAAAAATAACAACTTAAATTAATTAACAATTATAATAAACTTTTTTTTGTTATTATTAACTACTAAGCGCTAAAATATTTTAATACTAAATAATACTTTAATTTTTAATAAGCTAAATAAACTAACTTTTTTTCTAAATATAATTTTTTTATTACTTTTTAGCCTAAAAAAAAAAACGTAATAACAAATATATTATTTAAAAAGCAAAAAAACCTAATAACTTAAAAAAATAAAAAAAAAATATAACGCTATTTTATAATTTTTTAATTTATTAACAATAATATACGTAAGCTTTTAGCGTAAATAAAAAATTATATTAAGTTGTTTATATTAAAACTTTAAAAAAAACTAAAAAAACTAAAAAAATTTTAATTAATTAATAAAATATTTTAAAAAAACCGCAAAAACCTTATAATAAAAATTTATTAAAAAAAAACTTATAATTAGCAAAAAAACAACCTTTAAATTTTATATAATAAATTAACTATATATAAAAAATAGCTTATAATATTTAACTTTTTATACTTTTATACTTAGTTAATATAAAAAGCTTATAGTAATATAACTACTATATACCCTAGTAAAAAAAAAATACAGAAATTAATAAAAAAACAATATTAATAGCTAAAACTAAAAAAAGATTATAATATATATATAGCTAACTATATAAAATATAAGCTTATAAAAATACCTAAAAATAAAATACCTAGCAAGCTAATACTTTTATTAATACTTAACTATATTTAGCGCTATTTAATAATAAATTTTAAATAAATATTAAAAAATAAACATAGCTTTAATAATATATTAGTTATAGTTAACCGATTAAAAAAAAAAACTTAAATAATATTTTATACTATATAAGCTATAGCTAAAAATATAGTTAAAATATACTATAAAAAACTTTTTAAAATATTTAAAGTTTTAATAATAATAACTTTTAATTATAAACCTTAATTTATTTTTACTTTTATAAATAAATTATATAAACTTATAAATATTAAATATATTTTAGCTTTAATAAAATATTATAAAACCGTAAAATAAGCTAAAATTATAAATAAATACTTAAATTAACAACTACGTCCGTACATAAGCTATTATTAAAATAACTAGTTAAAACGTATACTTATTATAAACTATATATAAGCCTTTTTACTTTATAAATTTACAAAACTATTACTTTATAAAATAAAAATAAAATTCTTTATACTTTTTTATTTTAATTAAAAAAACAAAATAACAACAAAAAAGTTAAAAAACCTACCGATTTATAAAAAAACCCTATAAAAAAACGTATAAAATAAAATAAAAAAAATAATTAGTTTTATAAATATTATTAAAAAATACTTTATTTATAGTTAAAAATATATAATAAAATAAACGAACTAAAGCTGCTATAAACCTAACTTTAATATTAAAAATTATATTTTAATACTAAAAAAAAAACAATTATAAAAAACAAATAAACCTTTTAATAAATTCGATTTTTTAATAATATAATAAAAGTATAAAATATTTAAAAAAAAAAAATAATATATTTATATTTAATATTTTACTTTTTTAATAAGCTATAAATTAATATTATATAAACCGATTATAAAAATATTTTAATAATTTATTTTTAAAATAAACAGCAAAAAATCCTAAAAAAAAAGCTATAAAACCTAAAAACAAAAAAAAGTTTATAGTAAAAAAAATATAAATTTTAAAAATTTACTACTATAAACTTTAATATTAAGTTAATTAAAAAAAATAAAATATTAACAATAAATAATATTTTATAAAAAACTTTAAAAATAACATAACGTTATTAAAAAAATTTTATAAAATAAACCTTAACTTTATAAAACTACTAATAAAGTTATAAATATAGCTAAATATAACATATAATAAAAAATTTATAGCTATATATTTTAACAATAATAAAGCTATAATATAAAAAAAGAAAATAATAAAACGTTAATATATATAAGCTATATTAGCGGAAAAATTATTAATTTAACGTATAAAAAAACTTATATAATAACTTAATAAAAAAAAAGCCCGGCAATAATTATATAAATAAAAACTTAAAACAATCTTTCCTTTTGCTAAAAAATAGTTAAAAGTTAGCTATTTAAATACTATACATATTTCGCAAACAAGCTAAAAATTTTTTTTTAAAAAAGGGTAGTTACGGATTAATAATCTATATGTAGCTTAGCCGGTAGCTATACTATATACTAGCTATTACACCTATACCCTACTATAGCTTTACTAGGGCAGCCCCACCCTACACACACTATATACATGCTTAGGTAGATTTTATACAGCTAGTTTTTGTTTCTTTTCTTCTTTTCTCTTTATTTATAGATTTTTCATACAATATAGCATATATTATAAAAGCCTTATCTTTAAAAGTGTGCTAAGTATAACAAGCACTAATAAAATAATTTAGCTAAAAAAATATTTTTATTTTAGCTATTACTAAAAAAAATATTAAATAATCGTTAAAAGTAAACTATTTATTTATTTTTACTAATAATAAACCTAGATTTAATAAAACTAAAGTTAAATTTAAATATTAGTTTATATTATTTAAAGCTAAACTAGCTAAAAATGCGGACTATTTTAATAATAACAATAAAAAAATTTTATATATTATAAGTTAAATAGAAAAAATAGCTTTTAAAAATATTATTTATTTTATTATTAATAATTATAATAAAAAACCGATTTTTAAAATTAGTTAAAAAATGTTCGATTATTTGTTTATTTATTATTATAATTTAAATAAGTATAAAAATGCTTGTATTAAATATTAAGACTTAAAAATAAACTTAAATAATAAGTTTTAAAAATTTAATATTTATTTTGCTTAATAAATTAACTAAGTACGCGTTAGCTTTAATAATTATAAAAAAAATATATATAATAAATTGCTAAAGCAACTTAATAAGCTATATATTAAAAAGTTTAATAATTTATAAATTAATTTTACAGTTTATTATAACTTTATATAAATATATAACTATTAATAATATAAAAACTTTTTTATATTAAAAATATAAAAAATTATAAATATAGCTGCAGTTAATAATATATACGTAAAAAACGCTAATAAAAAAATAATATTTTTTAAAAATAAAGTTAATTAGTTAATTAAGCTTTATACTTTAAATATTATAGGATTAGTTTAATAAACATAGCTAATAACGGTTATAAAGTATACGCTAAACTATTTTTCGATTAAATAAAAATATTAGTAGCTAAAAAGCAATGTTTTATTTGCTATAAACTAAAATATCGAAGTTTTATTTATTTTTATAAAAGTAATTTTAACTGTTTAAATATTATTTATATTAGTAAAATTATAGCTAAAGTTATAAAAAACAAATATTAAAATATTAAGCCGTTAAAAAATATAGCTTAAAATAATTAAACTTTTTTTTAAGCTAATAAAAATATTAGTATTAAGCTTAAAATAATATAAGAAAATATTGTTTAATTTTTTAAAAAAACTTTTAAAAAAAAACTTTTTATTTATAAATTGTATAGTAGCAAACAATAAACTTACGTTAACTATAAAATTATTATTTAATATAGGAGTAAATATATATTTTTTTATTAATATAAACTTTATTATTAGGGTAATACGTTATTTAAAACTTAAACAGTTAAACAGATTTAAACTTAGTATAATTGCGGGCTATAATAACAAAACAATATAAACTATAAATATAACTTTAAAGCTATATTTTTGCGTATAAAGTTATATTATATACTACGCTTTAATGTTAGTAGTAAATATAAAATATAATATTATTATTAGTAAAAAGTTTTTCGAATATTATAATATATTAATAAATAGTAAGCAGAAAAAACTATTATTTTTTAGTAATTAAAAGCTGGAGTATTATACTAAAAATATTTTTATAAATATAGCTAGCGATTTAATTGTAGATTTAAGCTATTAAAATAATATAAATTAACGCGAACAAATAATAAATTAAGAAAATAAGCGCTAACGTAATAAGCGTATAAGTTAAAAACGTTATATTAAAAAAATATAAAGTAAAATAATTTTTAAACTAATATTAGTAAAAAATGTTTTTAAAAAAAAAACTCGAACAAATTTTAAATTTATTATAATAAAAAATATATTTAAAAAAAACGATTTTAAGGAAAAAATTAAAATATTTTAATTAAACAATAAAAGGTTTAAAAAAACTAATAAAAAAAAACAATAAGTCCAATTTAAAAAAAAACTAAAAGTAATTAAATAAGTATAAATTAAAATTGCTAAATTAAAAGTAAAAAAAAAAAGCAAAAAAAATCGGAGTTATATTTTTAACTTTTTTAAAAAAGTATATATTTTTAAAGTATTTATAAATATTTTACGATTTTTATAAGCTAGCTTTAATATAAAAGCCGATTAAATATAATAAAAGGTTAATTATATATAACAAGTACTAAATAAAAATAATTATAAACTTTTAATTTATTAACTTTTATATATAAAAGTAGCCGATTAATAACTAAAAAAAAAAACTTATAATAAACATAGCTTATATATACTACATAAAAACACTATTAGTTAATATAAATACTGTTTTATATAAATTGTTATTATTAGTATAGCTACGTTTATAATTTTTATAAAATAAAAAAAAAAGGAATATTATAGCTTATAATATTATTACTTTATATAAAATTAAACATATTATCGAATAAAAAAAGTATAAAAAGTTGTCCAAAAATAAAAAAAAACTTTACGAAAAAGCTTATAAAGTAGTACTACTATAATATTATAAATACTTCGATGTTTTTAATAAAATAACGTTAAATAAACTACTTTTAAAACAACCGGGCGTAAATTACTATATTATTATAAATAAAAAGCTTAAGTTGTTAAAATATAATACTTTATATAAAATATTGTTAAAAAAAGCAAAAGCTTACTAAAAATATATATAAAAAAACTTATTTAAAAAGTTTATTAAATTTACGAACGTATTTTAAGTAGCTTTAATATTATTTATAATAAAAAACAATAAATTTTTATAATTTTATATAAATTACTAAAAGTTAAATAATAAAATATAAAAAAATCGCTATTTATTATTTTTAATAAAAAAAATATTATTAAAGTTATTTAAAGCAAAAATATTTATTAAAATTAATATTTAATAAGCTTTTTACTAAATATATATTGTTAAAAAAAATAAACAATTAATAGCTTTTAAAACTTATTATAGTATTTATTAGTTTAACGTGCTATTTTTTAAACTTATTAATAGGCCTTTTATTTTTTAACGCTTTATTAATAATATTTTAAGCGATTATTTAAATATTTTTTATACTATATATATCGATAATATTTTTATTTATTTTAATAACGAACTAAAATATAAAAAACAAATAAATAAAGTACTAGTTTAGCTATAAAAAGTAAGCTTATAAGCTAATTTAAAAAAGTATAAGTTTTATATTATTAAAACTAAGTTTTTAAGCTTTATTATTAAAACAAAAAATATTAAAATTAACCCGGATAAAATAAAAATTATTTAATATTAGCAACTATTAGTAAAAAATAAAAAAATATAAGTTAAAAAAGTATGTTTTTTTTTAAAATTTTATAATTTTTATTAACGTTTTATAAAAAAATATAAATATATTATTAAACTAATAAACAATTTAATTTATATTAGTATTATTTTAAAATAAAGCTACGTTTATTAAAAAGTTTTTAAGCGATTAAAAAAAGCTTTAATTAGTATGTTTATATTACGATATTTTTTTTATAATATAAAAACTAAAATAAAAATAATTTTTTTAAATAAAATAGCTGCTAAAGTATTAATTTAATAAAATAGGCTTAATAATTTATAAAAGTTAGTAGTTTTTTTTTCGGAAACTTTATACGGGGCAAAACTAAACTATAATATTTATAACAAAAAAATGTTTGCAGTAATAAAAAGTTTATTATATTAAAAGGCCGAGCTAATAAGTTTATAATAATAATAACTTTTTATAGTAATTATAAATTATATAGCTTTAAAATATTTTAGTACTAAAAAAGTATTAAATTTATAATAAGCTAGTTAAGCTAAATTAATTTTATATTATAATTTTATAATTATTTATTAATTAGAATTAAAAAATATAATTATAAATATATTATTATAACTAGTAAAAAATTTAAAAATATAAAAGTAAAAATATAACGAATAGCGTATTATAGCGTTATTTAAACTAGTTAGTAATTATTTCGAGCTATTTAAAAAAATTGTTATAATTTGCGTACTAAGTAATATTATACCGCTATTATTGTTAAAAATAGTACTAATAAATATACTACTAAAAGCTAATTAAAAAAATATTAACTTAAATAAGTTTTAACTATAAGCTATAGCAAATATTTATTTAAATTGGTTTATATTTAGCAAGTTATTTTTATATAAAGAATAATTAATAATATTAAATATTAATAACTTATAAACTTATATAATCGAAAAAGTATATATATAATTAACTATAGTATATTTAAAACAAAATAAAATTTAATAATTAGTTATATAAAAGTATTAATAGCTTAAGTTATATAGCAATATTAAACGTTATATA